>VDFB02105785.1:167568006-167700531 GCA_007258455.2 Sequoia sempervirens | reverse complement strand
CTTGATGTTTGCCTCTCTATTTTGCCATATCCGTGACATTTGTTGGGTAATTGCATCCACATTTTTTAACAAATCCTTCAACGAATCTGCTAGATGTATCCTTTTTGTGGTTGAAGAATTTTGATCACTCAACCTACTAATAAGATCCTCAACTTCTTTTTATTGTTTTCAATTTCACTCCTCAAATTTTCTTGGAGTGCCGTGGAGGGTATTGAGAGAATGGTGGGCAGTTGATTTTGTTGAGGTTGATTTTGTTTTGAGGTTGATTTGTTGAGGATTTTCCTCCTCTTGTTGAGGATTTCCTACAAATTAAAAAAAAAAAAATCATTCATTTCTAAACTAAACAAACAAAATCAATTTAAAACAAAAAAATTCATTACAAATACCAAACAAAACTTACCTCTTGCATCTTTTCGTCGTCGGGGTGCCATATTTGTGAAGAAAATTGAACTCAAGTTGATCAAATGTGAAGAAGTCACCTCCTCAACAACGCGAGCGCATAGTGCAGGGTTCTTGGCCGCGGGTAGAAATGGAAATCAGTAAAAATAGAAATGAAGAATGTTACTTTTTTTTTTGCTTTTAAAAAGACAAAACGCGTTCGCGTTATAACGCGAACGCGTTTTGTCTCATTTTTCACTTTTGTGGCCACAAAAGTGCGACCATCTTGGTGCACTTACCCTAGAGAAAGAGTCTAATTTACAGGTTATAATTGGAGATAATGCTAGTTATGTTGTAAAGGGAGTTGGGGCCACTTCCTTCCAGCTAGATTTGGGTATCCCTCTTCAATTGAGTGATGTATTGTTCGTACCAGGGATCAAAAGGAACCTTGTCTCCATTTCAGCCTTGGAGGACAAAGGGTACAAGGTTGCCTTCTTTGAAGGAAATGTTCTTGCATGGCCCAAGAAGTTTAGCATAAAAACAACTTGTGTGATTGGTATTTGTCAGGAGAGCCTATACAGATTGTCAATTCGACCAATTCAAGCATTATTATATGACTTTATCAGTCTGAGTGAGCTATGGCATATGAGACTTGCTCACTTACATTTTAGAGTCCTTCCCACTATGGAGAAGGTGGTTACTAGTCTTTCAAAGCTCAGTTTAGAGCACAATGGCATCTACAAAGGATGCACACTTGGTAAGAATATCAAGAGTCCCTTCCATAGTAGTGATAGTAGATCCAAGGGGATATTAGATCTTATTCATTTAGATTTATGTGGACTAATGTCTGTGCCATCATTGAGTGGATTCTAGTACTATGTGACTTTCATTGATGATTATTCCAGGAAGACTTGGATTTACTTCTTGAAATCCAAGGAGTCTGGCGAAGTCCTTGATAGATTCGAAGAATTCAAGGCATAAGTTGAGAACATGTCCAGGAAAAGGATTAAGGTTCTGAGATCAGATAATGGAGGGGAGTACACTTCTAGAGGATTTCCTAATTTCTACATTGATGCAGGGATCAAGAGGTAGTTCTATGTTTCATACAACCCTCAACAAAATGGATTTTCCCAAAGAAAGAATAGATCTATAGTAGAGGCAACTAAGGCTATGATTCATGATCAAAGTTTGTAGAATTTCCTATGGGAAAAAGCTTCCAGAACTACAGTAAATGTTTAGAACAAAATTCCTCATCGGATATTGGGAAACATGACTCCAGAGGATGCCTTCACAAGTCTGAAGCCTGAGGTTAGTCACTTGAAAATATTTGGATGTCTTGTGCACATTCATGTGCCCAAGGACAAAAGAACAAAACTGGAACATTTAGGTAGGAAGGGGATATTTTTGGGCTACATTGAGTCTTCAAAGGCTTATAAAATATATATTCTAGGACAAAGCAGATTGAGATCAATAGGGATGTCTCCTTTGAAGAGGAGGTAGCCTTTAGAAGATCTAAAGGATATTGCATGGAGATAGACAGTGAGCAACAGGAAGATCCAAAGGATATGGATTCATCCCTCGATTATACTCTTGACATTCAAAGGAATTCCAATGAACCAGCTGAGACTATTGATCCAGTTGGTCCTATAGAACCAACTGATGGGCCTATAGATATTGACATAGGTCAGAAGAGGCCCCTATGGGCCCAACAAACCATGTAGGAGGCAGAAAAATATGTAGCTCCTCGAGGCACTTTCAGGGAGAGCAAGAGACCTCAAAAGTTCCCAGGTTATGCGGTATTGATGAGTCACATCATTGATTCTAAGCCTTCTAGTTATGAGGAGGCATCTAACCAACAGGTACAAAGAGATGCGATGACAAAAGAGTATCAATCCATCATTAAAAATGATGTATGAGATGTTGTTCCAAGACCTGAAGGGAAGTCAATAGTGACTTCCAAATGGATCTACAAAATCAAGCATGCAACCAATGACATCATTGAGAAACACAAGGCGAGATTTGTGGTAAGAGGATTCTCTCAAAAGGAGGGAATAGATCATGAGGAGACATTTGTTCCTATTGCTCGATACACTTTCATCATGATGATTATTGCTATTGCCTCTGCCAAGGGTTGGAAGTTACATCAAATGGATGTAAAGACTACATTTCTAAATGGTGTGATTGAGGAAGAAGTGTATATTGAGTAGCCAGACAATTTTGTGATTCATGGGAAGGAGTCTCATGTGTGTAGGTTGAAGAAGGCTTTGTATAGTCTTAAACAAGCACCTTGTGCATGGTATGAAAGGATTGATAAATACTTGATGCGTTTGGGTTTCACCCAGAATGATGCAGGTTCCAACCTTTATTTCAAGATTGTTGATGGTGAGGCCTTGATCTTGGTCCTGTATGTTGATGATTTATTTCTCATTGGAGCAAAGAAGCTCATTGTCCATTGCAAGAAGGAGTTAGCCTCTGAGTTTGAGATGAAGGACCTTGGACTTATGCATTACTTCCTGGGATTGGAAGTATAGCAAAGACTTGATTAGATCTTCCCAAGTCAAGGGAAATACACTATAGATATATTGAGAAGATTTGGGATGATGGACTGTAAGTCCATGGCTACACCAATGGAGACAAATTTGAAGAAGTTGAGTGACTCAACTTCCAATTCAAATTTGGTAGATCTCACCATGTATAGACAATTGATTGGATCATTGATGTACTTGGTCAACAGTAGACCAAACATTTGTTTTGCAGTAATTGCTCTCATCCAGTTCATGTGTGAGCCAAGACAAATACATCTGGTTGCAACAAAGCATATACTGAGATAATTGCATGGAACTATGGGATATGGCTTGAGGTATGCTTTTAGTGGGGATCTGAGATTACAGGGCTATTCTAATTCTGACTGGGCTGGGAGTGTAGTTGATAGGAAGAACACCTCTGGGTGTTGCTTTAGTTTGGGGTCTGCCATGATTTCTTGGTGTAGTAGGAAGTAGACCTCTGTGGCACTGAGCACAGTAGAGGTTGAATATATTGCAGCATGTGTAGCAGCTTGTGAAGCAATATGGCTTTGAAAGCTCCTTGCAGGATTGTTTGGTCAAATATTAGAGCCAACATTGATTCATTGTGATAACCAAAGCTGTGTAAAGCTCTTAGTAAATCCTATATTTCATGATAGGATGAAGCATGTGGAGATCAAGTATCATTATATCAGAGACATGGTGTTGAGGAAAGAAATCCAGCTCCAGTATATTTTCACTAATGATGAGATGACTAATATCCTCACTAATCCTCTTTCTAGGGTAAAGTTTGTACATTTCCGAGTCAAGCTTGGGGTGGTGGAAAATGACACCCTCACTGAGAGGGAGTCACAACATAGATTGTGAGACTAATATTCCTTCTCCATGCTTGGGATATGGTTAAAATATCGTTGGTTGCATCTAAATATTCCTTCTCCATGCTTGGTATATGGTTAAAAAATTGTTGGTTGCGTCTAAATATAGATTGTGAGACTAATAAAGTGTACACAAGTCTCCATATAGCAATAACCTATATGGTTATTGCGTACAAAGATTTGAAGTTTATATATGAGCTTATTATGTTTGATTTGGCTTTGTAATCATTTATACTTTTCTTTTTCACAATGGAATGGGGTGTAGTTGCTCCTTGGGCTTGAGTTTTTTACTCTAATCAGGCTTTCCATTGTTTAATCTAAGAATTAATTTTATGTTATCATTTTTATGTGTCTTTCATGTATTCATAGTTGTAAGATCTATGTGTTGCCTTGTTGCACATGTCTTGTAAGAGTTTGGAACTGTTGAATGTAGTGAAAGTGTTTGTTAAGATCTATTATAAAGGTTTTGCCTTATAATCCATCTATTGATGACTTTTTGTATGGAATTTCTACCTTAACCAATTATGTTCTCATCAATTAGACATTTAGGTGGATCAATTCAAAGGTGATGAAACAAGATCAAGAACATCAAGCAAATATGCAATATATTCCTTTGTTAATAATGTAATGTGATTATAACAATATTTTACAAGATTATTTTTCAATCTTTTACAAATTAAATTTTAAATATATTTCTTTTAAATGAAAGTAAATTAAAATTAATCGAAATAATTATACTTTAATAATCTCATAACAACCTATAATTAAAATATAAAAATTTAAAATAAAAAATCTAAAATTGAAATATATTTGTGAAAAAAAAAATCACTAACTAATTGTACACTCATAAATCTAACCAAAATAAACAAATAAAAAAATAAAAATCAAAGATCAATTTCTCAAAATAAATGATTGTATGATTAAAATATAACAACATTATTTGCCAAATAGATATGAGATATTCACCATTATAATATGGTTCTCATTATCATTCAATATGGTTACCTCAGCAAACCACATTGAGTCTTCGATAATAGCTATTGCCCACCCGTGACAGTGACAAAAGCTAAAATAGAGATCATTCACACTGTTATCTTAATATTTCTCTAAAATTCTTTATTATTTGCCATCACAAGGCCAGACAAACTCAACATGTCACATGCTGGAAGATGAACTAATTTGGCAGATAAAGGTTTTCAAGTTGACATTTCATGCAAAGTAGGACCATTTATAAGAGACGGAAGACTAATTTGGCAGATAAAAGTTTTCAAGTTGACATTTCATGCAGAGTAGGACCATCTTTAAGAGACAGAAGACTAATTTATTAGTGTACTGTTAGCTGAGAAAAGAGACAGTAGAACGTGCTATTCACATGGGGACAAGGTGAGATTCTGAAGACAGACAATTCAGAATTGATTGTTATTTGACGAAAGTAATCTGAAGGAAGAAATGTATACTACGTTTTAGATTTGATAAGATATAAAATTTAATATGGTATTGACTTTGATACTCTCATGCTTTAAAAATTTGTCTCATGCTTTCAATAGTCATAGGGGAGAGGACCCACTAGTTGAGCATGTTTCAATAATTGTGATAGTAGTTGTTTATATAATGTCTAATATTTTTATCAATATTGGATCAATAGTTATGACTTTAAAGTTGTTAGTGTTGATGATGACTATCTATAATTAAATAAAATGTATTATTTTGATTTAAAAAACAACCAATCATGTGATGCCATATCAACACTCAACTACCCACGATGTGAATGCACAAGTATTGTCAACTACATCTTGAAAAAATCATGCTGATGTGGCATCATATTTGATGATGTGGCCTTGAAATGAAAGCTATAAGTTGGAGACTTGCCAAGTAAGCTACTGTAAAAAATTGGGAGTGATTTGAAATTTTCATGTAGGATAACTAGAAGCGTAAAATTAGGGAGCTCAACTATAGGGTCCTCTCTTAATTTGGCACCCTAACTTCACACTTCTAATTATCCTACGTTGAAATTTCAAATCACTCCCATTTTTTACAGCAGCTTACCTAGCAAGTCCCTTGCTTGTAACTTTCGTTTCAAGGCCAAATCATCAAATATGATGCCACATCAACATTGTTTTTATCAAGGTGTCCAAAAAGGCCCAAAAAAACATGAGACCAATACTTATGCATTCACATCATGGATAGTTGAGTGCTGATGTGGCATCACATGATTGATTGCTTTTTAGATCAAAAGAATACATTTTATTTAATTATGGGTAATCAAGTCACAACTATTGAGCAGTATATTAACAACTATTATCACAACTATTGTACATTATATAAACAACTACTATCACAACTATTGAAACATGCTCAACTAGTGGGTCCTCTCCCCTAATGTATTGCATAAAATAGAGGAGCAGTACACTTCTGCCATAAGGTTTCGCTGTAGGGGAGAGGACCGAGTACATGAGAATGTTTCAATAGTTGTGATAGTAGTTGTTTATATAATACCCAATACTTTTATCAATATTGGACCCATAGTTATGACTTTCAAGTTGTTAGTGTTGATGATGACTACCCATAATTAAACAAAATGTATTCCATTGATCTAAAAAGCAACCAATCATGTGATTCCACATCAGCACCCAACAAAATATGATGTGAATGCACAAGTATTGGTCTCACTTTTTTTTGGGCCTTTTTGGACACCTGTACAAAAAACATGCTGTGGCCCTGAAACTGTAGTTATAAGGAGGGAACTTGCCAAATAAGCTGTTGTAAAAAATTGAGAGTGATTTTAAATTTTCAGATAAGACAATTAAAAAGCACGAAATTAATATACACAACTACTAAGTCCTCAACCCGCTTAGTGTATGCAAAACACGTTTGCTCTTTTTACCTCTGCATTACTCATACCCACTTATTCTTTGTTAATACGTACTGACGCCCCTTTTTAATGCATATGATGCGCCTTTGTCTTGGAAGACTGTTTTAATCGCTTTGCTTTATGTCTGTAACTTCAATTTAGTGCAAAGTATAAGCCTCTGCCTTCGAAGCATTTCATCATCAAGGCCTTTTTTATCTTTCTTTTTGTTTGTTTTCATCACAATTTCTATTAATGGCATCCACTCCTACCTCTGGTGGAAATGCTTTTGATCCAATAATACCATCTGCCTCTACTTCTGTTGCATCTTCATCTGGAATGAAACATCTGTCTTGTGATGTATTCATCAATCATCACGGAGATGATGTCAAACACACGGTGGCCAGCAGAATCTACGAACACCTAGATGCTACGGGACTGCGAGTGTTCTTGGACAAAAATGAGCTTAAGCTTGGGGATTTCTTGCCTAGAGCTTTAGAACAAGCAATTTGTAGTGCTTCAGTTCATATTGCAATTTTTTCTGCGCATTATGCACGATCCCCCTGGTGCTTGGCCGAACTGGAATTTATGGTGGAAACGGGCACCACAATTATCCCCGTTTTCTATCATGTTCAGCCTTCTGATTTAAGATGGGCCGTTGGAGGAAATGGAATTTATGCGGATGCCTTCTCCGAGCATGAAAAGAAGGGTAGATACAGTTCAGAAGTGCTTCAGCGCTGGAAAGTGGCACTACAAGTAGTTTCATGTTGTATTGGCGGCATCATTAATAATATCGAGTATGTACCAAATTACTTGTCCTTTTATGTGGGTTTTCCATTCACGTCTCTTTACATAAATTTGTGTATCTAATCTTTTATGTATTGCGACTTTTTACTTGTCCCTTTCAAATCTAAGCTTAGCTCCCGCTTTATCTTTTCAAATCTTGCCTATCATAGATTTGGTTTCTTTTATGCTTAAATTGATCTATGTTTTAATGGCGTCGACATGCTCAGGGACGAGCAGAGGGTGATAAAAAACGTGGTGAATCGTGTACTGAAAAAAATGGACAAAGTCCCGTTAGAGGTGGCAAAGTATCCAGTCGGTCTGGATGAAGTTGTGCGAGAATTTGAAAAGATTATAGTTCAATCTGCTGCTGAGAATGTACAGATTGTTGGAATCTGGGGTATGGGCGGAATCGGCAAAACCACCCTCGCAAAGGAATTCTATAACAGAAGATGCCCGGGCATGGATTATGCCAGTTTTCTCTCTGATGTTCGAGATGCTGCAGCGAGAGGCCTCTTACTTGAAAAACAGAAGACGCTTTTGAAGGGCCTTGCCGTCACAGACGTATCCTTAATTGACAATATAGCCCATGGCAAACAGATTCTCAACAACCGTTTGGGATCATTGTCTGCTCTTATCATTTTGGATGATGTTGATCATGCAGATCAACTGGATGCACTATTGCCACCAAGGGAGAGCTTAGGCCACCGAAGTTTGATTATTGTTACCACACGCGAGTTTGATGTCCTCAATGCATGGGGTATCTCCACTGTTTTTAAAATGAGCCGTCTGAATGCCACTCATGCCCAGCAACTTTTCTGTTGGCATGCATTCTTACAACCCTCTCCACCATCGGAATTTGAGGATCTCGTTAAAAAGTTCTTGAAGGCCTGTCATGGATTGCCTTTGTCAGTCAAGGTGTTAGGGGGACAGCTTTATGGCAGATCCGATAAAGATTATTGGCAGCGAACGTTAAATAAAATTTCCAGGATATTGCCCAGGGACATCAAACAACGGCTGAAGGTCAGCTATGACGCCCTAGATGAAGAAGAAAAAGAAATGTTTCTGGATACAGCGTGTTTCTTTATTGGGCGAAGGAACAGTACGGCCATTGCAGTGTGGGACGCCTCAGAGTGGGACGGGCTGCTCGGTTGGGAGAGGCTTTTCAATAAATGTCTTGTCGAGCTAGATCAGGGGAATTGCATAAGAATGCACGATCACCTGAGGGATTTAGGAAGGGAAATCTCAAATCGACAGACGCCCTATCGCCTGTGGTTTCGAAACCAGACTATCCAGATTCAGCCTCAACAGGTAAAGTCCGTGCTTTCTTGTTTTGTTGATTGATTCAAAGTGTATGTAGTTAATAATAATATGTTAGTTTGTAATTTAATAGTTTATTGATAATTTGGAGAATTTTCGGTGGTTAAAACTTCAAAGAGAGTATTCTTAATGTGAAGCTCATTTTGAAATATATTTTTATTTTAATGAATATTGGATATCGTTTGTGAAAATTTAGGGTCAGCAATTTACTATTGGAAAATTCACTGCCAATAATTAATGGCAGAAAAATTCACTCATGACAAATTCACCTCAAGGAAAATTCACCACCAGTAATTCACCACCCTAGAAAATTCATCAAATTAAAAGTTTGCCATTAATTTTCCATGGAATGAATTGTTGTGGTGAATTTTCCTTGAGGTGAACTTGTAATGGGGGCCGTGAATTTGCCTAATGCCTTTATTTTTATTTATTGGGTGAAGTTTAGGTTTCTATTATATATTTATTTTCTTATTTTAAAAGTAGTTTTGTGATGTACAAAATTATGTGAATGATTATAGGAAGTCAACAATGTTAAGAATATCAAAGTTTTCATTTATTTTGTATTTTTCTTTTCATCAAAGTTTTTTGCCCAGGATGAAAATAAAACATGAAGAAAAGAAGACAATTTAGTTGTTGGTTGAATTTCATCATGTATGGCGGATGGGCAAGATAGTTACACCAATCTCTTTGAAGTTAAGAGATCATAGTTTCAAATCCTATATATTTTTTTGTTTATCATTTTTTAAAAAAAAAATGGAGTTATTGGAGTTATAAGGATTTTTTATAATTGTAATAACTGTTAAATTCAACACTGTAAAATCAAAATTTTCTTTTTTCATTTCATGCTTGTGTTTTCAAAGTTCTTAATGCTTTACATGGCACATTTAAAAGCTAAGGTCTAGGTGGGTTCATAATGGAGGTGGGCCCACCAAGGGTCAAAGGATCATTTCCTTTCTCCAATTAGTGATTCACTTCAAGAATGAGTAAAATGCTTGAATAAAGTTTTTGGTAGGAGTAGATTTTTTTTTAGTTCAATGGTGTGTTCCAAATTTGTATTATATTGTATTTTGTTATGTTCATCTTTAGTTTCCTTTTGATTGAAAATTGATGTGAAGAAGTGGTCTAATGAAGTTATGTTATTCAATTTCCACATATTCACTAATAGGGGGTATAAGGTCTTCTTGATTAGTCAACAAGTGGTTTTATGCTTCTAACAATTGTTGTTTATTCCAAAGAAGTAGAGACAAAATGGAGTCAATTGATATGTGGTAAAGTAGTTAGCCATTGGTTAAGGATGGGCCTGAGGGAAATTGCTATGAGGAGGCATTATGATAATGGTCATTGTAATTGGGTAATGAAGAAAATTACTCATATTGTATGTGAATAGATGGTCAAAGTCATGTTGATAAATGATGAATTTCAACATTTTTTTGTTAGGTAACTTGTCTAGAAGAGAAAATGAATCTTTATGTTGTGTAAGTGTTGAGAAACAAGGTGAAACTACAATAGTAAAATCTCTTACAAATGCATATAAATTTAAAATATAATTCCTTATTTAGAGATTACCATACGATGATTATATAATTGTATGATCAAAAAACCATATGAACACATGATTTAGTGGAGAACCCCTTTCAAGAAAAAAATCCACACAAGAAAGAGGAATATCATTCATTAATATTCAACAAAGGGATACATCCAACACACTAACACTCTTTTCAATTGAACAAAACTCTAGCAATACTTGTGTGCTTGCAAAATAAAATTATGTAACCATCATCTAATACCCTCAATATATAGGCATAGAGAAATAACAAAATCATAAATACTTTACAAAAATAATAGAAACAAATACCATGGTGCCATGCAAAAACCCACACCCACCTTGGAGAGAATCTTTTGAGAATACTAAATGATAAATAACTTCACATGGAAATCAAATAGATGCAGTCAATTAGCCATATGAATAGAAAAGGCAACCACAAATACTTATTTGATTCCATAACTCCTAATGACTCAAATTCTCAAGTGTAGCACTCTATTTCAAATATCCAATTCATCTACTCAATATACATCAATTGATGAATGCATTTCCAATGAATTTTCCACATCATCAATACCATAATATCATAAATATTAATCAAAAGTTCAACATGTTGGGACTAAATATGATATTTCCAAAATTTTCACGAGTCTTAGCTTCTTTATGTATTTAGGCATCATATCACCCATTACTTATAATCAATCTAAAATTTCTTCAGGTGGGTCGCCTTTTGTTAAATTTTCTTGTGATTTTCTCCTTCATCCCCTATGTGCCTATCATGCGCTAGAAGTTGTAAAACATTAAAAAATTTCTAGGTGTGTAGGTATTCAGTTCAATTTCTAAAATTTTTATAATTTTGGAGGTTTACAATTTCCCATCTTGACATGCCTTTCCTTTGACCGCTTCCTATTGCCTTTAGTTCAAATGTCAAAATTTAATCTTTCATTTAGTATTTTTTCCTGATTTCCATTGTTTCCTTGATTCTTGATTCCTTATCCATTTTATTATGTTATTTTTTAAAGTCATGGTTTCATTAATTTCTTTTCATGTATGCCTTGTGACATGACTTCCTTAGTATCCTTGATCACCAACTTCTGATATTTTTCGACATATATTTTTTAGGGTTAGAGATGTGGAAATAAATCTAGAATAATATTTTTGGGATGAGGTATGGGGTATTTATGATCCATATAAATGCTAAGAAGGTTCACACCAAAGCCAATATTTTTATCAAGGCTTAGAAAACTTTAACATAAGTGAGTTTCTAAGATCATGAACTTGCTAAATTTCTAAAAAGTAAGTTGTCACTAGTTTTTAAGTTTCATAAAAATCTATTAAATATGAAAAGTTTCAATCTAGGCTGAAGGTTTTGACAAAAATATCATCAAGTTAAAGGTGTCAATGAGTTTTCACATTTGTGAACTTGTCAAAGTGCTAACAAAATAAGGGTGTAACCAAGTTCACAATTTTATGAACTCACCAAAATACTATTGATTTTTTTGAACTAATGATGTGTTGGGAAGTTTGTGAGTTGATGAAATCACTAACATACTAACAAGATTCAAAAAATATCAAGTTTTTCAACATGTTCACTTAAGGTTCTAGATAAGGTTTTAAGTATGAAGAAATATTAAGTGAGGGGTATTATCATTCATATTTTTGTTTTCTTGCATAGTTGTAAAATTTTATACAACATTCAAATATTACCTAATAGTCTATCATCTTGTTCTAGGGAACTCATTTATAATTAAAATTTCTACAAAGTTAAAATTGCACCCTTCATTCCTTCCATTTTCCTCCACTTCCTCTTTTACAAAATCTTTGTATTGATCTAGATCTCCCTTCCAATCCAAATGTTTATATATCCTCTCCTTTGAATCTTCCATATTTTCACCTTTGTGAAATTTTCTTGTGGATTTGATTTCATCCCTTTCCCCCATATCCACTTTCATAAAGTTCTTTATACTCTTCCTTTCATTCACCTTTGTGGAATTTTATAGTAAACATTAAAAAAATTCACTTCCCTCATCCTATTTTGTAAGTTTTTCTCACACCTTTCTGCCTTCCTTCATGGCGGAATTCCTTGGCACCTCTAGAACTTTTCCAATCCCACATTCACTTTCTCAATCCAATCCCATGTATTTTTAGTTCCTCTACTCTTATTCTTTCCATGTGTATGATAGGTGAGTTTTTAGACTTAATTCCAAATATTTAGTTCCCATGTCCACTTGTACATTAAAACATTACAAACATTATCAATAATTTATATTTGTTTCTACTTGTGCAAAGTTCAAGCCAACTTTTGAATATCCTATTTTCAAGTCCAATCTTACATGATTTCTTGACACTTCATTCAAGTCATTGTATCGCTTCCTTCTTTTGTAAAGTTTTATTTTCTTCAGGTCTTCCATTATGTCATCTATTTTTTACCTTTGGTATTGATTGAAATCCTTACATATCCTTTTCTTACGTCCTATTCCAAACTTTCATATGTCTTCTAGATTGCTTATTGCAACCATTGGATCTTCCTAGATATGTCATTAATACTCAATTTGATTCATTCAACTCCTAGATTGGTATTTTCTCCCCAAAAATCATTGTTATAACCAAGGAAATGAATCCAAGTTTGAAATCAATGTTGGATGATGAAGAACACCATTCCATTATGAATATAGTGGTTAAATTTTCAAACATAGGCAATCTAGTGCCTACTCCATGCTACCATTTCAACAAATTTTATGGGATTTCAACTTGTTTCCCATGCAATATTAATGGTGTTTGAGTCTTGTGAAACTTCTACAAGGATTTAATGATCAATTTTTTTTTATAAATACTAGTTCATTTGACAAAACAAAAAATGGTCATTTATCCATTTCCATGTGACTGCAATGTTGAACATCTTCTATGGTTCCAATTCTTGCATGTCCAATCCCTTGTTAAGTAGCTTATTTTATAAATCACAAAGAGATAGATTATTTATGATAGATATTTATAATTTAATGTCACCTTGGCTATTTGTAGATCCTTAGGGAAGTTCTAAGAAAGGAAGTGTGGTAGGTTTTTTTTAGCTCAAGCTTTTTCTCTTTCCATACTTCTTGGTATGAATGTAGTAAAGTTTATATGAGTATCAAAACATCATAAATCATTCTATTTAATGGTTTTCTTAATATTGCATATGGATTTCTAGAGTTTGGAATGGGATGATTAAGCATGTTCAACTACTAATATCATATCCTTTTTGTTCTTTTTGCATGTTGTAACCCATTGAATAAAAAATCAATTGTCTAAGTGTTTGCGCTCCATGCACCTAAAATAAACATATTTAACTCATAGTTTAGGACTAGGAACAATAGTATATGTGCATTTCATGATTTAGTATTATACCTAGAGAAAATATATGAAGTGAGCTATACTAGTTTTTCGTCTTAGAAATAATGTCTTACATATCTTAATTATTTTAATAGAGGTTATATGTGTAATAGGATAGTCTTTAGTTTAGTGAAAAATATTACATATGTATTTCTCTTACCAACTAGCAACCAATCTTGCCAAAAGTCATGTGCACACCGAAATCATTTAACTTTGACATAGAAAGTAAATTTCTCACAAATATTAGGATATCAAAAACATCATCAATGGTTTTAACCCTCCCATTATTAAAATAATGATCCTTTACTTTATCAATAATGTACTTTGTACTATTGTTTCCAAGGAAAACCTCTCCTCCATCATAAGCTATATATGTAAAAAACCACTCCTTATGAGGAGTCATATAATAGGAGTGTTACATCCCTAACTTTAACTCTGTTTTACTTTTTACTTTTGAAGTAATTAGTAGATGATCACGCATGATTCAATGATTAGATGTTTAGGAAAAATGTCTAGAAAAATCAATGTTTTCTTGAGTTACGTTTATTTCACTAAAATTGTCATATGTTTAAAAGTTGTCAAGATGTGATAACTTCACGAGGATTATGAAATGATTATTAATACACTAATCTTTAGTTGGTGATGGAAAGTTGAATTCTAGAATCAAGTTTCCGCCCTCCGAGAAAGGGAGGGAGAGCATCATTGGAGAGAAGGGTATAGATACAAGGAATATAATAGGTTGTCGCCATCTTAAGTCTTGTGTTGGTGTTAATTAGTAAACCTAGTTGAGTCAAGTGGTACTCAACCTTTGGGTGTAAGTCAATATTTCTATTCGACAATTGTTGATTTATGTTAAGGAAAGTTTGAATGTTGATAAGGGCTAATCGATAGTCATTAGTTCTCATGTGTTTGAATGGATATACTCGAAAGAGAGTATATATATATACTAGTGGTTTAGTTATAGTTTTGGTATTGCCTGGTCGAAATACCAATATATTAGCCTTTTTATATGTTTGATTTTGATGTTCCACAAGATTGTGAGGGGGAGAGTACCTCGACCCCGTTCACACATTTTGTCGAATAATGAATAATGATATTAGTATGCATTGTTTATGCAACATTTTATTGATATATATATTTACATGTTTAACATGATCTATAAGAATATTTCATACCTAATAGGAGAAAATGGAGGATTATAGGGGAGTGGTCAAAGGGGCAAACTACTCCACTTCTTGCTTGCGAGCAAAACTTATTTTAAGGCAAAGACTTTGCCTATGTATCCGCGGCATGGTGGAGATATCAGGCTTAGCAAGAACGGTTTCAGTAAAAGAATATAATAATTAGAACTGATTTATAGTGATGAAGATTAAGATATATATATATACATACAATTGTTTTTGCAAGATATTAAATGATAGTTGCAACCTTTGAAGTCGGTTGGGTGGAAATACCGTCTGTTGACTCTTAACTCTAAACTCATTCGAATCATGCAAGGTCGACCCTTGTGTTATATGTTAGAAGTCGCGATTTATGAAATAAGTATATACTTCACCACTAAAGGTTTGAAGAATGAATAATATCCATGCTTGGAAGGATATCGCTTATTATTTCAGTGAAATCTCAACACTGATCAACTTGTACCCATGATGGCATGATCAATGATTGGTCGTTGTCACTCGCTGAGTCACCCACCTGTGCCGGAGTGTCGTTGCAACCGCCAGTAGTGGCCTTAGCTATCAATCAAGAAATGGTTATACAAGAAGGGGGGAGCCTTGTGTTGAACGGAGAGCGAACTATTCTTTCTTCTTTTACAAAAGAATACTGGGTGTTGCCCACTCACAGCGGCATACGCCTATTTTTGGAGGCTTCCTCGACGCACAGGGGGGCTCTCACACTTTTTGGGTGGCGGACAATTGGCTACAGACTGGTTATGAAGACGTCATCACTCTCAAGGAGGGGACTGGTCAAGGGATGGGGCTCGTTGTGAAAGATATTGCCACAGTCTTAGAAAAGATTAAAAGTGAGATAGGAAATCAAGTTGATATTAAACTGTAGAGGTTTAGTAAGAAAATATTCATAATCAGAGGATGTAAAGCAACGGTGGATATCATCCGTGCTACTGTAGGAGGAATGTATGGCTATATGATCAGCTAAACAACATCATGTCTGATTGAAGACAAAGATAATACACTTGTTAACAAATATGCACTCAAATAATAAAAGCAACCGGTCATTACTACAAATAAATGGTTTGGACATTCCACTATCAAGCATTTCCACGTTGGTAGCTCTTTCTTTGGCTTATTAGCCCTAGATGTGCAAAATAAATGAGTCCAATATTACGACTACCGAGCTAGAGAGGCTTAGCTCAACTTCTTACTACCTCGATAAAAGCTTCTAGTTCAAAGACCGACAGAGGAGAGGCGACATGGTAATCGCAGTCATCATAAGGCAAGTAATCTTTCTTCTTTTATAATGCATATAGCCTTTTCTTTGTATACACATATACATTGTGATAATAATGGTTATGAAAACCAGGAGTGGCATTCCTGCCTATAATCCTTATCATGCATGAATCTTTGTGAGATTTATTTAAATGTCCACAACCAGGAAGTTTAATCCTTGATTGTTTTAGAGTGATTTAGATGCTTAAATGGTAGTTCGGGGTATGTTACCCTCAAACCCTTCTTGGCATAGGCATGTCGGGAAGTAGCATGAAACCACCATTACTTATTACGAGATTCTTTCATTATTAAATGGTAATATTAAACCATAGTTCCTTGGTTGGTAATGAACCAAGCTTGACTAATTGAGAAGTAAATAAGTGGAAGAAAGGACTGAAGAACAAATAAGTACTAGACTTGCTATCAAGAATGCTTACTTGAGTAATGTATAACTATTCTTGAGTTCTTTTAATAGTTACTTGTTGAGTGACTTTGTAATAATAATTGGGCCCTTCGAAAGGAAAATCCTCTTTCCTTCCTCAATATGTTCCTTATTGAAAACACCCAGGTGGGGTATTTGAAAATGATGTCTATATACTTTTATATAACCTTATGTAAGTCTCAATGATGACATGGTGTCATCCATATGGATAAAGACACTTGAGAGTGGGTGAGAAGGTAAAACCTAACTTATGTTGGAAGATTGACTTAGATCAAGACTATTGATATGAAATGATTGGATTCTTTTAATTATTATATTGGTGAGGGAATACCTTAAATACTATGTTTATTCATGTTGTGAAAAATGTGAACGCAAGCAATGCTAAATGGTCTAGGAAAGACTATAAATATTTGTTCTTATGCTTTGCTATATTTATGCTATTACCTTTGGAAAATGAGGATGTTTGATTTTCCATGTATTGGGTTAGAGAAGATAAAACCTAGAATTGAAACAAGAAGGATATAGGAAATCTATAACTCTTATGTTGGGCATGACATTGTACATATATATACCGATTGATAGCGAAAGGTCAAGAAAACCATAGAACAAGATTGAAAGTCTTTATAATACGTTAAGAGATTTCATGATAATGTCGAAACTTGATTTTAGGCATCCAAGATTTTGGGTGTTGAATCTTGAGAGTATAATGACAGGAAGTCATGAACCCTAGATATTGCAAGAATACAATAAGGGACTTTTAAAAGGTTTGAAATCCCTAAATCTTTACATTAATTGAATATCCTAGATTAAGGATTAGTTCTAAGTCAGATTGGCTAGAATGGATTTTCTATACAAACTAGTTTGTGTCTAGAGTACCAAATAAAGTAAGTAAATTATAGGATGAGACAGTTCCAAGATGAGTCAAAGGTGTGTGTCTAGATGGAATGATCAATCAAAATGATCATACTTAGCTAGAAGGGATCTAGAGTTGTATGGTCGATTGAGTTTTGTAGGACACATCCCTAGGACTCAGATGAAGAAACTTGATAGTTCCTTATATCTATACCCTTTGAGAAGGCCAGGGCGCTTCCAAAGAGGAAGTGTGCGGGGGACCACTTGAGTCTGTGGTTGGAGGAAAAACACTCAGATGATGCTCTCCCTCTATAGTAGAAGACTCACCAAGTCTCGTGAAGATCGACATCAACATTTCAGATGCAATGAACTCCATGTTATGGTTTATAAAATTCAACCTATGAGGTAAAACTATTCTTTATGCTAGGTGTATCTTATGTGATATAAATGAATATTTTAAGGAATTATCTTGATTCTAGTTATGATTACATGTGAATTCAAGTTTGAATTTATCTGGAAAAGTTATACTTTATTCTTGTGCTTATACAAATGATTTAAAAAAAAAAAATCTCTCTCATGTTTACTAAGTTTAATTACCTTCTAAGTAAATTCTTGAGTTTACTTGTGTATTAAGAGGATGGCTGTTACAAGGAGAAACTTGAATAAATAATCCAAGCGTCATCACTAATAGTATTAGCATAAATAAATAAATCATTATTATCACTATTATTAAGAATTTTGGTTTGATAGATATAACCTATTCTTTTCCTCAACTTGAATGCAATAGTCTCCTTACAAATATTCAAGAGGACAACCAAATGGTTATTTGTCCCTTCTTTTCTAGTTTTAACCAATCTTCATTAGACAAATTTGATGGCTTCTTTTCTTGTAAAATAAACAACAAATAGTTTCTTTCTTCAAGTAGATTAATTTTAATTGTGACATCTCATAATTGGTATTGTTGAATTTCTCAATATCCATATAGGATGTAGAAGCCATGGTTTTCAATCTTTCTCAAAAATATATAAAATCACAAATACAAAAGATTCCACTATTATAAAAAACCCTTTAGTACTTAATAGAAAGGTATTCCTCTCTATGTAGAATTTTTAGTGTTGATACTAAATGTTGAGAAATGAAGAGAAACTACTACAATAGATCTTCTTATAATTGTATACAAATATGAAATATAATTCTTTATTCAAATATTATCATATAATGATTATGTGATTGCATAAAATCAAAAAGAAATAAAATAAAAAATATAGGAACATAGAACTCACATCAAGAAACTCTTTCAAAAAAAGCTTGACACAAGAAAGATGAAAGGTATGTATTAATCTTCAACAAAAAGATACATCCAATAATCTAACACTCTCTTTGCTTTGACAACACTCTAGTAGTACATGTGTACCTCTACAATATACTTATATAACCACAATCTTATATCCTAAGTATATAGGCATAGAGAAAGGAAAAAATCATAAATGATTTAATAAAAAATGGATATCAAAATCATTGTATGATGCAAAAAACCCTATGCCCACCTTGGAGAGCATCTTTCAAGAATAGGAAAATGACAAATGGCTTCACATGGACATAACATGTGCACAATCAATTAGCCCCCCTACATAATAAAATAAAGCACAAAATTATCTTTGATTCCATAACTATCGATGACTCACATCCTCAAGTATTGTGCTTTGTTTTGGAGTGACTCTCATGTGGGTTCCATCCATCATACAAAGATTCTCCACTCAATCATAAAACCTAAAATTTGGGAAATACATTTAATGAGACAAAAGATAATCCTAACTATCACCATTGTGCTCCTACTCTTTCATAAATGCATATGACAACTAGTGTCAAGTTTTTGAAGAAATCTTAATTACAAATTATTTTCCAATTACATCCTAGGCATCCAAGGACACCTGTTGAAAATACATAAAATACATATAGGATTGCAATGTAAATGACACCTAATCCTAACAATAAACAAGTGGCATAGGATACTACATAACTAATAGGTTTTGCTCACACAAAAATGTGATGCAAGGGTGAGGTATCGAGGAGATACATACATGTGTTAACACATGTTGATCAATATAAAGAAATAGGAGATTGAGTTTACAAAGTGACAAGATGTAGATTAATGGATGCTACATTTCATCTTCTATTCTACTTTTTATTGATCCAAAATGTTTGTAATTAATAATATTGTGTTAATTTGTAGTAAACAGTGTATTATTAATTTTGAGAACTTTTCTGCATGTAATTGATTTGAGGGTTGATTTGTTAGTTATTCACAAAAATAACTTTACAGGCCAATACAAATTCATGGTAATATTATCATGCTGAAATTCCATTTGTTTATTTCTATAAGGCTTTTATAAGATTCTTATTTTTTCAGGAAGGAATACAAATCCGAGGGATAGCAAATGCAACTGGTGTCAATAGGTACACGCAAAGGAAGGTCATGTTAAAAACAAGCCAAGGAGATCGTAGCCTTACGCCTGCCTCGGTCGGTTTGAAGTTTTTGGTTTGTATGGGACGTCCTATTGTTCAAGGAAATAACGAGTTACCAAGAGGACTGATCTGGCTCTGCTATTATAATTTTCTGCACAGCAATCTTCCATGGTTTTCATTACAAACCTTGAGAATTTTAGTTCTCACTGGCGCTCGAAATTTAGAAAGCTTGTGGAACAATGAAGTGGATGTAAGTATCTTACTTGACGGTCCTTTTAAATATTTACCTTGAATTATTTTTGTATGTATGCCATTTAACTGAATCGAAAATTGGCTGCAGGCTCCTTTGCAATTAAGAGAACTGACCATCGAGGGCTGCCAGAATTTCCCAGGGTTTCCGAATTCAATAGGAAATCTGAGGCATTTAAAAGAGATCAGGATAAATCCCAAATCGTCTGCAATGACGAGCCTCCCTGATCAATTTTTTTTTCTGCAATCTCTGGAACATCTGCAGTTATCTAGGTGTGAAAACTTATCATCGTTGCCGAGAGATTTTGGCAATTTGACCAAACTGCGGCATCTAGATTTCTCCTACTGCTCGCAGTTGATGACGTTGCCAGATTCCTTTAAGCAGTTGATATTCCTGCAGTATCTCAATTTAGAGGGGTGCTGGAAGCTAACCTTCAAGTCAGAGAATTTAGACATTCTGGAGCAGATGGCAAAATTGGAGTACTTGAATCTGAACGAATGCAGGAAACTGGAAACGTTTCCCCTCCCAAATGGGGCGTCTTTGACAGAGCTTTATTTAAAGGACACTTGGTTGAGGGAACTGCCAGATAACATCGGCCAGCTAAGGAAGTTGCCAGTGCTGGAGATAAATAGTGAGTTGTTGAAAACCTTGCCGACCTCTGTCGGTAGTTTGTCCTCATTAACAGCACTTAAAATATCTTCTTGCCCCAACTTGGAATCTTTGCCAACATCTCTTTGGGACTTGCCCTCCTTAACTGAACTAGAAATTGCATACTGTGAGAAGTTGAATTTTTTACCGCACTCTCTGGGGCGTCTTAATCTCTCGGGGCCGGCGTGCAGGATCCAGAAAATCCAAATAACGTCCACGAAGGTGTCCAAGATTTCAATTTCAGAAGCATGTTGTCCCTGCCTTCTGAGTGTTTCTCTACGATCTAATCAGCTTTTAAGGGAGATCGAAACCCTCCCAAGAACAATGGAGACAATAAAAGTTGAGCATTGTGATGTCCTAGAGAATATCAGAGGTATTTCTCACCTTGAAAAGCTTCAGACGATGAGCATATGTGACTGTCCAAAGTTGGATGGGCTGCCGAGTTTTGCTAAATTACTTTGTTTAAAAGAATTTGAATTGAGATTTTGCCCGAAAGTGAAGGGTTTTCGAGGTTTTGAAGCTTTGGGGTCACTGGAAAAGTTCGAAATAGAATGGTGTCCAGAATTAGAAGCTCTTCCAAGTTTTGCTAAATTACTTTGTTTAAAAGAATTAAAATTGAGATGTTGCCCGAAAGTGAAGAGTTTTCAAGGTTTTGAAGGTTTAGGGTCACTGGAAAAGTTCGAAATAAAATACTGTCCAGAATTAGAAGCTCTTCCAAGTTTTGCAGGTTTAACTTCTTTAAAGATGATTAAATTGCGAAACTGCCATAGACTGGAGAAGCTAGAAGGTTTGGAACGTTTGAAATCACTGGAGAAGCGGATAATCGACTGTCCAGCCTTACATGCGACTCCAAAGCCTTTGGAAGAATTATCTTC
Organism: Sequoia sempervirens; assembly: GCA_007258455.2. Taxonomy (NCBI): domain Eukaryota; kingdom Viridiplantae; phylum Streptophyta; class Pinopsida; order Cupressales; family Cupressaceae; genus Sequoia; species Sequoia sempervirens. Next base: position 167,678,913 of record VDFB02105785.1, on the reverse strand, counting down.
CTAAAAGAATTTAAATTTTGGAAGTGCTCTCTTTTCATTTTCTCAAACATGCTTCCTCCTCTTTAATGAAAAGCTATGCATTGAATAAGAATGATGGTAATTTATTTATAAACAATGACTTGATTATTCAAATAGATGTAAAATTTGACCTTTGTTGATTCTTGTTTCTTATTTTAATTTTGAGTATGTTTAAAGTAAGGCCTTCACAATTATCTTTAGAGGTGCTTTTTAAGACGACCTCTAATGGCTTGAGTAAAGTGACTAAAATCTCACATGCAAAATTGATATATTATAGAATTCTATAATTACAAATATTATCAAATAAGATGGTTTTAATATATTTTTACAAGCAATTTTTCAAACTTATTTAAGAATTTTGTTATTTGTAAATTAAGTAGGTTCTAATATTCCATTGTTTTATTTAGATTAATAATTTCTAAGGAAAATATTTTTTTAGTGTCATTTCTTCATTATTGAAAGACAATTTTCAATGTGATTACTATTTGAAAAAAAATTTGTTCATTTTTCTTTTCTCAAATGTTAATAGCATAGAATGACATGTTCTTAATAAGTGAAATATGATTATTGTCACCAACAAGAATTATGGATTGATCATTACTTTTTTCTATGTTTAAGAAAGCACTTACTATAGTATATTCTTGAATAGCTTTAGTCTAATGAAACTCATTTCAAGAATGATGGATTGATCATTACATTTTTCTATGTATTGTTAAGTACTTAATATAGTATATTCTTGAATAACTTTAGTCTAATGAAACTCATTTCATTAATATGAATATGATTGTAATATTCTATATTCTATTTGAAGAAGGTTAAAATTTGTCCATGTAAATAACTCATACCATTTATGAATTTTTTGAGATGCATGCACTATTTTATTTTGGATATTAAAAGCTACAAAAATGATGTAGGGGTATCGCATCTTTTTTTAGTGCTTTTATTTATTTATTTTTTAAACCATTAACATGCATATTTGTTGCAATTTAAATATGATTTTTTTGGTTGTTTAGGAAAAAATACCTACCCAAATACACATTAACGAGCAACAAGAAGGAAAATGGAGAAGAATAATTTTGAGTGGGAATTTTGGACCCGAAAACGAGTAGTTATGCATTTATGATGGGATTTTAAGAACTACACTCATTTAGGTGAGATTTTGGAAAAAAAAAAAAAAAATTAGGAAGGATTTTTATACAAAAGAAAAGAAGAGAGAAAAAAAGGGAGAGATTATAGGAAAAAGAAAAGAGAAAAAAAGAAGAAGGACAAGTTAGGAATATGAAAGGGGAAAACTAGAAAATGGGGAAGAAAAGGAAATAGAGGAACAAGAGAGCACATGACAACAAACAAAAAGGAAGACGAAAAAATGAAAATCTTAAATTTTTTCCCAATGAAGAGAATCAACTATGTGTAAACACTTATATTTTGAGATAAATAAAACAAAATATTATCCTTTCAAAAAAATTATCTCTTGGAATGCATATTCTTTTGTGAATGATAAATTTTTGAGATTTTTGCACTAGAAGTTGGTTATTTTTCTATTTGTGGATATCTAAGTATTTAATAAGTTGGTATTTTGTGATCAAACTCTTGTAGCTTAAGACTTAGGTTCCTGCAACATATTTTTTTATTCTTGTAGCTATAGACTATTGCACCCATAATAAATTTGTGTAAAACCTAAAGCTAAACATTTGTCCAATATGAAGAGTTTTAGACCTCTATAGAAACCATGTGTATTTCTTGCAATAACACAAAATTCCTTCTCCATTGGTTTATTATGATTTGGTTTTATTTTCTGACATAGAGCAAGGGAGGGTTCCATATATAACTTATTAGTATATCAAGGATAAAAGGAATTTTACCATGCTCTCATTTTATACTATGATATATTGAGCTATAGTTCATTGATACCTCTATTATAAATTGTAATAATGGCGTTATAAGAAAACTAAAAATATTTTTGGTTTGTTCCATTTCTCCACCAAGGTCCTAGAGACCTTTAGAACATATAATAAAGCTTAAATATCACTGCATCTTTTACATAAACAAATTTTATCATCTACATGTTAAAATGAGTTATATTTTTGAAAACTAGAAACATAATTTCACATTTAATTATTTTGCACCATGTTCATGTTTTATATACAAGCGTTACTACAATGAATATGGAAAATTCAATTTCAAGTGAATAATAATCATTTTTTTTACCTTTACCCCTCATTCAACTTCTTTTTATCTATCATAAAAAACATACTTTTAATTCTTAAGTAGGAGAGATTGAAAATCAAGGCTCTAGGAGAAGTCATTCAAAGATGCCTCCATATAATTACTATGAGAAGAATTTTTATGAATGGAAAGGTGTAAATAGTAGATTTGAAAATAAGAGCATTAGGTTAAGGAAAATAAAAGAGAGTTTTTTTTTTTTTACTTTTAATCAAGAAAAAAGAATAAAATGTGTCTATTTTTAATATAAGAAAACAAGATAAACTATTATTTTATTTTTAGTGATTAATATATTAAAAACACTAATTTTTACTTCCAAATGATATAAGTGGAGGATTAAAAATATAATTCAAAATGTTAATTTTATTTCATCATGCATCTACATGTAGTGATGGAAAAAGTATCCCTTTTCCTCACTTAATTTGGGAATTAATAAAATGAACTAAGTGATCTCTTAATTTAGTGTTGTAATATGTCTTACATGTTCACATTCTGTTTTGGACCTCTTTTAATTAAAATTTGGCTTATTTATTCCTTAATTGGTCCTATTTTGCATCCACAAGCCTTATTAAATGCATTTTTCTAAAGATAATCCCGACATTTAACAAATGAAAAATCATAATTCAATGGTTTTGATTATGTGTTCTAGATTTAAGGATCTAGGACTCACATGCCACCTTTAAAGGCGTATGGGTCCCACCTAGGTCTGGGGACCTAATTTTAAATATTACATTAAAAAAGGCACTTCTTCAAATATGTTTTCTAGGTTTAAGCCACTAGGACTCATATGCCCAACCAGCGTATGAGTCTCACTTTAACTTGGAACTATTTTAAGTCAAATTCTTGGTGGGATTTTATTATCCTAGATCTAATGTCATCTTGTAGTGTTGTAATTTTAGGAAATTAGGCATAAAAGAGTATAAATACAAGGTTATTTCACATAATTTCTCCTAACAAGGCCTAGAAATTTTGAGTCAAGCATCCTAAGATTTCACCAAATCATTAGAGAGTATTCAAGAGCATTCAAGGGTAGCTTTGTAGAAGATTATTTCAACAATCAAGATCCTTTTCATCGTGTCAAAGATGTAGTGCATCATACATGTTGTTGAGCTAATGTGTGTTGGAGTACAGGATCACTGAGAGGCCTAAGTGAATTAGTGGTTAGATAAAATCAATCTCAAAACCTTAACACTCTTGATCACACAAAAAATTTAGATATGTATTTCATGAAAAAACACAAAGAGGTGCATATTACGACATCACATGCAAATAAGGAATATTGAATCATGCACAAAGTAACATATCATCAAGGAGACATGAGAAACCATATTTATGAGTGGAAAAACCCTAAAAGGGTGAAAACCCACTATGAACAATTGCTTTATTAAAAACTTGCTAAATTTACAAATTGTATGCCTCACTAGCTAACAGTCAAGCCTCAGTAGCAATCATTCAAGCCTCATTGGAAAATTACTCAAGCCTCACTAGCTAGGATCTCATTGATCACATACAAGCTTCACTGGCCACCTCACAATATGTCTCACTGAAGCACAACTCTAATCTGAATAGAAGAAATAGTATATTAAAGAGGGTTTTCTCCGTTTCACTCCAAACCACAGCTCAACCAAAGCTTTAACATAGATTGACAAGGTCTTTTTACATCAATATTACATACAACCAAATCTCACATAGCTGTCATGTCTTCAAACACTGAAAAATCCTAGTTTATCTTATATTTGAGAGAAGTAAATTGCTAAAATCATCCTTGACACATTTCTCCTTGAAAAACACACTATCTTTATCAAATTCATTTGCAAATTTGTTACAACATACCTCAACAATATTTCTATAATTAACAAAACATACCCATATCTTTTGCAATAATCATGTTTTGTTTTTAACAAAATCTCCTCCTTGACATTCACCAAGAAATGTCACAAACTGAATTCAAGAGATCCATAATCAATTTTGGACATTCAAATCTGTATTTATCATTCTTCAGATACTATGCCTTTTCATGAAGATTCATTTTATATTTTATATTATAACACCATCAACAGTATGAATACTACATGATAACACCATTATCATTATTTCACACAACATCAATTCTCTGACAAAAATGCTTATACAAAACATTGCAGTTAAATACACTCTATTATCAAAACTTGTATCAAATTCATTAAGGTTCCAAAATAGAAGCTTTATTTTAACACCAAAAATCTACTTTCTTCAACATCACACACTTCCAATAAACACTCCATGCAAAGTCAAAAATATTAGCTTCAAAATTGGAACCAACTTCAATAACCAATGACTATTCATTTCCAAATAGAAACAACACTACAAAAGCACCCATGATGCTCTATCTCCCATCAAAGCAGCAAGAACATGAAGTAATTGTTGAAATGTTTAAATAAGTGTCGTTGATCATCATTTACCTCCAATTTTTTTTTTAAACATATCTGTTGATCAACACAAGTAAACGATTTAAACAAGTCTTTTGACTTACCTGATAGGTAACTACATGCAAGTGGTATAATTGAAGAATGTATTAAAATCCTTGATCAATTCACTCAAATAAATGATAATCGATGACTATAAGTCACTTTCAAAATATAAGAATTTAAAGTGAACTTGCTCTAAAAACCCTTACAACACAAGAAACCCTAGATCTTTAGGATGATTTAAATTCTTAGGGTTTTAATGATAATTAGATTTTTATGTGATGTTGTAATGTCTTTACCAACCTTTTGTGATGCTGAATACCAACCTTATGCTTTGATGCTCTTGAATAATGCTTTTATATTACCTTGAAGCTTTGATACCTTAAAGCCTTGATGAAATGGTTTTGACTTGAAGCACCAAATTACTCATCAACCACTACAATGCAAGTAACCCATCAAACTTGAATAACTTGAATGCCATGGAGAACACTAGGAGTAGAATGTAAAGGAACAATGAATCATACCAATGCTAAAAATGACAATCCTTCATGAAACAAACTTTGACATTAATGAAAAATCAATACCAATGGAACAAACTCCCCCTTTTGCATTGATGTCAACTTCACCAAGTTTGCACCTTATTTGCACCCTTTGCTCTTTCTCTGCCCCCCTTTGAAGACAATGAAAAAGGGACTAATATCACCAAGCAATCAATCCGCCTTTGAAGATAATGTAATAACACACTATGACTAACCAAGCTCCATACTCTCCCAACATTGTCACATTAATTATTATGACACTGACTATCATAAAAGAACAAAATACCACTACCATCAAGAATAGATACATAGTCCTTAAGAATGCATTTTGAATGAGAATAATAAAAAAAAGCTTGCAAAATTTAGTCATCACTGTCCCAAGCACAAGAATACTAACACAAGTAACTGACTCAAAGCACAAATAAACATAGCTTACTATTCACTATCAAGAGAAGGACTGCAAAGCTAAACCACTATTCCATTGTTCCACTAACCACACCACATGCAAATACACATGTACATTGTCACCTTGCACTATGAAAAACATATGGTATTGTGTAGACCATCACCTTGCAAATAAACTATCCACTATCATCATAGTCAAGAGAAAAGTAATTGTGAAAACAAATCACTATACTGCCAATATGTTGTCAACTATACTCAGTGAAAGTGAAGATCTTTTTATAAGAACATACCACTATGTTATGCAAAAGTTCCTTCTAGTGTCCCAAAAAAAGGTCACACTGAGAGGCTGTGTAAAAGCATCAAGAAAAGTCATCTTGACACCACACTTTGTACTACCTCAACCAAGTTGCAACAACAATAAAGATGAATGTCATTGAACATGTACCAAGCATCCACTATTCATTGTCTCAAGGGAAAATTTTTTGTCTTCATCTCATCTACAATTTTCATTGTGTCACTTGTCATTAGTTATCTTCAAATTTCACTCAAGAAGACATTATATATCAAAGCATATTGTCACTTCTACAACAAGATTCACCACAAAGCAACTGAAAGCAAAACCTTGTTATATCTATTATGACATTTGTCAAGACATCTACTTTCAAGAGCAAGCAAAGAAAACTATCACCAATAGATGTTGATCATTGTATAATGGATAATCCACTGTACATTCATTAGCATGATATTTATTACTCCAATAATCATAACATTGCAATAACATTGTAGCATTTAAGTCATTAACACTGTCATGCAACAAATGACTTCAATTGATCATCATTAAAGCCACATTCAACAACTAAGCCCTTTGAAAACAATTGCAAAATGAGTCATAGGATAGAACCACTGTCCACTGAGAAAAAAAATCCATTGACTCAACTAAGCCACTATTCAATCATTTTGAAGCACTAAATACTCAACATTGACAAGCTGCAACCAAAGTCCTAGCACTCAAATTGAAGATATTATGACTATCTCAAATTTCATTTGGGTCTATCATGAAACAACTCTATGTAGCTACTATTACCATAATTTTATAATAAGAATTCTTAAAAAAACTATCCATGGATATATAGTTCAAAACTAATAGGCATCATCAACACAAAGTGATTGTCTTCATTGTCACTATACTGTTACCACATCAAGGTGTAATGTCACTAGCTATCTCAAGGCCACTTGTGACTATCATTACTATCAGTCACTTATCACTATCAAGGAAATAAACATATGTGACAACCATAGAAAGGGCACTATTAATAGCACTATCAAAGACCACTGTCTGAGAAAGATGCAACAAGAAACCATTATCAACACATTAGGTACTACAAATCACTGTTAGAACATTGTGATCAAGCAAACCACCAACATTGAAACAAGTGATATACCATTGTCAAACTTGCAAGAGTCCCTTTCTTCAAGCTAGTAACAAAAAATTGTCATTCACAAGAATACTATCTAAGCAAATCAAATATTCATTGTCAAATTTTCATCAAGAAATAAACTCCAAGAAACTCTATTTTTCACATGATCCCTTACTGTCATTGAACATTGTGCAATAGTACATTATGCAAGGAAAACAATACTTGTTAGAGGCATAAAGTACATTGAAGCAAGCATGAAGTGTCACTATACCAAGCATGAATTTTACTATATATCTAATGTGATGCAAACATATACCTCTAGTGCCCCTATATTTCTCAAGGTCAACATATAAAAAAACTTGCATTAAAGCAACTCTATACAGTTTTGATACTTTACAATCAATATCATGAAGCATCAACATTAGGAATTGCACCATGAACTGAGTGAAGAATGAAGAATGAACATCAACACTATGAACATACAGTCACACCCCTTACAATCACTGACTAAGATCCTTATGCTCATTATGCAAAGAAAGACAACACTACATTATGCACTTGCAAGAAGAAATAGTGAAGATAAGAGTGAATCTCTATCACTAACCATTTGAAGAGACTGTAATAGCAATAAGGAATTTGTATACGACAGTCACCATGGATTGAAAATTTCAAATCTTTGACATACCATCTTCTACTGACAATATTTTCAAGATGATCAAGACAACCATAAATGAATAGCTACAAATTGATTTTCATGAATTCAATTTTTTTATTTACAACTTCTTAGTTGTTATCTATGGGGTTTGTATGATAAAGCTATAAAAATCTCCCCTTAACCTAATGCTTCTTTTTTGTGCACTTATAGATGTCACTTGTGTAGTATGCACAAGCTTGGATTCATCCTTCTCTTAGTTTTGTTTTCTTCTCCAAACCATTTTCATCTTACCAACAAGAATGTGCACTAATTCTCTTTTTTTGCACCTCCAAGTTAGGTCTACAAAACTTAGCTATATGCCCAAAATTTCCACAGTTAAAGAATCTCAACTTGTTTAAGAACTCAAAAGGATTTCTATTTGCAAAATTTGACTCCTTTTAGACACAATCTTACATTCACTAGCTTTATGCCCATATTGGTTACAATTAAAGAAATAACCAAAGAAGTACAAATTATACCTTAATGGTGTATCCCTTTTTCTATTAAATGGTTTCAAATTAATCTATTGTTTGTGAAATTAGTACCACCATCGACATGCTAAAGGCCATTGGAGTGTGAACATTCACCTTCTGCAAACCCTTGACTAGTCTTTTTCTTATGGCCTTTTTTCTTATCTAAGAGATTTACCAACTTGTCACTACTACCAAACATATCCAATATTTTCTTCTAAGTCACAACTTCTACCTCTAAAGTACAACACTCATTTTCCTTGGTATCTAGTTCCATTTTGGTGACTTCTACAACTCTTTTGTTCTCTTCAAGCTAAATTTTTATATTTGCAATTATTTTTTCTAATTTAATGACCCTACTGATCAAATTTCTAGTATCCTTTAGAGTTTTATTTCTTTTCTCTACAACCTCCTTTTTGAGTTTTTTAATTTCACCAAGAGAACATTTCAATTCTCCATCAAAATCAACCTCTCCTTCATTATTATCAAATTTATCTTCACTATTAACAATGTTCATAAACAAAGTTTCCCCTTCTTCTCTAATTGAATCTTCTGAGCAACTGTCTATTACACTAACATCCTTAGCAAGAAAACTTTTATTCTTTTTGAATGCATTTTTCCTTTTAGGATTATGCTTCTTTTTCCTTCCATGTCTTCTATTATTCTCTTCACTTTTAGAATCTTTATATGGACATTGAATAGCATAATGCCCAATTTTACCATAGCTAAAACATTTGAATGGAAGCTTCCCCTTATACTTTACTAATCCTTTTTTCAGTTTTCTTACAAAGATGGACTCTTTATCATTCAATTCCTCTGAATCATAATTCATCTCTTTATCCTTCTTGATATATTTAAAGGAAACCTCCTTGCTTGTAGAGTTTTAATTATAAATTCTCATCTTATAAGTTGTGAATGTGCCATGAAGTTCATCTAAGGTGACCTTATTTAAATCCCTTTCTTCTACAACAAATATTTTGGAATCATACTTGGTGGTTAATGACTTAGCACCTTCTTGAAAAATATTTTCTCTTCCAAATTCTATCCAAGAACCCAAATAGCATTGATTGTTTCTTGAACCCTTAAAAGGTAATCAACAATCTTTTCATCTTCATTCATTCTTAATCCTTCAAATTTAGCTCTAAAGTTTTGTAGCTTGGCTTCCTTGACCTTATCATCACCCTAATAGATAGTGGTTAGCCTATCCCACATAGCTTTTGCAAATTTATAGTCCATAACATTGAAAAGTATATCATATCTATCAACTCATAGAAAATAGCATTTTTTGCTTTAGCATTACATTCATATGCCTTTTCCTTAGTTGTAGTGGAAGGAGGTGTAGTAGCAATATACTGAGTTATAACTACTGCCCAAACATCATAACCTTGAGAAGTTAAATAGTTTTCCATTCTAAACTTCCAAAAAGAAAAACCCAAACCATCAAATAATGGTCCATTAGAGGTAGAACAACCATCCTAATTTGCCATAATGAGTACTCTACCAGAATATCCCAAGTTGTTTAAACTTATGCAAACAAACCTATTGCTCTGATACCACTTGTTGGAGTACATAACCACTGAGAGGGGGGGTGAATCAATGGTCAAATAAAATCAATATAAAAAACTTAACACTCTTGATCACACAAAAATTTAGATATGCATTTCATGAAAAAACACAAAGAGGTACATATTACAACATCACATGTGAATTAGGAATATTGAATCATGCACAAAGCAACATATCATCAAGGAGATATGATACACCATATTTATGAGTGGAAAAACCCTAAAAGGGTGAAAAAACCACTCTAAACAATTGCTTTATTAAAAACTTGTTGTTTACAAATTATATGCCTTACTAGCAATACAACAAGCCTCATTGGCTAACAGTCAAGCCTCACTAGCAATCATCAAAGCCTCACTGGAAAATTACTCAAGCCTCATTGGCTAGGATCTCACCAATCACACACAAGCCTCACTGGCTATCTCACAATATGTCTCACTGACACACAACTCCAATCTAAATACAAGAAAAAATATATTATAGAGGGTATCTCTATTTCACTCCAAACCACAACTCAACAAAAGCTTTAACACAGATTGACAAGGTCTTTTTACATCAATCTTACATACAACCAACTCTCACAAAAATGTCATGTCTTCAAACAATAAAAAATCCTACTTTATCTTATATTTGAGAGAAGTATAAATTGCTTAAATCATCCTTGACACCTTTCTCCTTCAAAAACACACTATCTTTGTCAAATTCATTTACAAATCTATTGCAACATACCTCAACAATCTTTCTATAATTAAGAAAACATACCCATACCTTTTGCAATCATCATATTTTATTTGTAACAAAATTTCCTCCTTGAAATTCACCAAGACATACCAAAAATTGAATTCAAGAGAGCCACGATCAATTTTGGACATTCAAATATGTATTTATCATTCTTTAGATACTATGCCTTTTCATGAAGATTCATTCACCATTTTCTATTATAACACCATCAATAATTTGAATACTACATAATAACACCATTATCATCATTTCATACAGCATCAATTTTTTGACAAAAACTTGCTTATACAAAATATTGCATTAAACACACTCTATTATTAAAACTTGTATCAAATTCATTAAGGTTCCAAAATAGAAGCTTTATTTTAACACCAAAAATATGCTTTCTTCAACATCACACACTTTCAATACACACTCCATGCAAAGGAAAAAAAAAATAGCTTCAAAATTGGCACTAACCTCAATAACCAATGACTTCATTTTCAAATAGAAACAACATTGCAAAAGCACCCATGATGTTCTATCTCCCATGAAAGCAACAACAATAGGAAGTAACTATTGAAATGTTTAAATAATCTTCATTGAGTCATTGATCATCATTTACCTCCAAAAACAACTTTTAAATAGAGTTGTTGATCAACACTTAAATGGTTTAAACAAGACTTTTGACTTGTTCGACAGGTAACTACATACAATGGGGCAAGTTGAAGAAAGCATTAAAAACCTTGAGCAAGTCACTTAAATAAATGATCTAATTGGTGACTATAAGTCACTTTCAAAATATAAGAAAAAGTGAACTTGCTTTAAAAACCCTTACAACACAAGAAACCCTAGATCTTTATGATGATTAAAAGTCTTAAGGTTTTAATGATAATCAAAATTTTATGCGATGCTATAGTGTCTTTACCAACCTTCTGTGATGATGAATACCAACCTTATGCTTTGATGCTCTTGAATAATGCCTTTATAGTACCTTGAAGATTTAATACCTTGAAACCTTGAAGCTTTGATACCTTAAAGCCTTGATGAAATGGTTTTTACTTGAAGCACTAAATTACTCATCAACCACTATGAATGCAAGTAACCCATCAAACTTGAATAACTTGAATGCAATGGAGAACACTAGGAGAAGAATGTAAAAGAACAATGAATCATACCAATACCAACAATGCTAATCCTTCATGCAAAAAAAATTGACATCAATGAAAAATCAATGCCAATGCAACAGTGTGTTGATGTAGCATTCAAGATCTAGTCAAGTGTTCAAGCCATTAAATCCTATTCAAGTTTCATGATCAAGATCTACACTCATTTAGGCCACTTCATGCTATTTCTCAAATTTACAATCGAGGGTTTCAACAAGGTTTGGTGAGGTGTTACATTGCATTTGTTCATTCATCATTCCTTCATGCTACTTTAGTCTATTTCGAGGTTTAATTACCAAAACAGGGTTTGAGCAAGACAAACCCCTATTCCCTAACAAAATAATATTTTTCTATATTGATGTGTGATTGTAGATCTAGGTGTTTTGGAGCTTGAAGATCCCTTTGAAGACAAGTTGCAAAAGTTGTCAAAGTTGTCAAGGCTCATGGATATTTAGATTTGGAGAAAGATATCCAACTTATTTACATGAAATTGTGGACACTGAAATAAACCCAATTGATATTATGCATTTGATTCTGATAAATTAACATCATTTCCTCCTAAATCACTTCAGACTAACCAATTAATTAAATAATCAAAATTATTTAGTTAAATTCATCAAATTCAACTATTAATCAAATAACTAATTTTATTAGATTAATTCATCTTTCTTTTGACTAATGTTCATCATATTTAATTAAATCAAATAGTTTAAAATTAAATCCTCCTAAATTCCTCTCATTTTGATTAAATAAATCAAATCAAATGTCACAATCCTCTAACCCATCTAAGTTAATTAATTATGAATTAATTAACATCAAATCACTTTCTAATCATCATTGACAAATCTTCCAACTTTTAACTCTTCAAGAGTTAAATCAACCCATGGTCAACTAACAAGGTTGCACATGAAAATAATTTATTTTAATTATCTAATTCCTCTATTTACCCTCACAAAGGCATATTCCTAAGAATATTCCTAAGAATATTCCTCCCAACTACCTCTCCATTCAATTTCCCTCCAAAGGTTTTAAATAACCTCTTACACATTCATTAACTCCTCTTACATCCTCTCACTTCCTCAACCATATTCATTTACTTCTTCTTACAACCTTTCAAATCCTCAACCATTCTCACTTACTCCTCATACAACTCCTTTACTCAACACATCCCCAAAAATGTGCTCCACCCTCATCCAATAGAATTGTGACAAGTGTCACATTCTCATTAGCCCCCCTTTTATCAGACATTCACCAATTTATCTCATTCTTCAACCCTTGAGTCCTATAAATAGATGCTTTCTCTACACAATATGGATGCACAACTTCAAGCATTCTCACTATAGGCATTTTTCACTCATAGCATTCACTATTTTCATCATAATTTGAGCTTGTTTCATCATTTTAATAGGTACTTGGAATCACTACATCATTGGAGCTTATCAAAGGGTTTGGGAAGGTCTTCTTTCTGCATCAAAGGAGCACCAATCCCCATATGTGATGAAGGTTTATCTATTTTAAGTTGATTGCATGCCATCTTTGGTTAGTTTATGCTCTCATTTTCATGTTTTCTTTTTTATTTAGCTAATAATTTCATAGGGAATGCTAGATTTGTGTTTCTAACATGATTAACTATTGTTTGATGGTCTTGTGTTAGCAAATTGTAGAACTTGGTGTTCACATTTTGGTGCTAGAAGAAGGGTAACCTTTTTATTTTAACAAATTTGGCTTGAAAATACCTTTTTTTGTAGCTACAAAAGGGCGATGCTACTTTTGCTTCATCTAGTAGTGCTTTTGCATATAGTGCTGCCTTTGCTTGCACACAAATTGCCACCTTTGTTTCTAGTGTTGCATCTGTTACCTTTGAGCATTGTTGTCATGTCACCTTTGTAGGAACATTGCTTTTGTCCTCTCAGCTTTTCTCTTCTCTTTCTGATTTCTGATAGACTATTGCCTCTACTATTGCATCACCTTTATTCCTATTGCATCACATTTGTGCTCTTTTTTTTCCATAGAATGCTGCCCTATTATTTCACCAAAGCATCGCCTTTGTTTACAATGCCACCTTTGTTAGTTGCAGAGCATCACCTTTGTCGCCCAATGTTGCCTTTGCAGGAAGAGGAGGAAATTTGACTTGAAAAACTAAAAGCATTTTTTAATGCTCATTGTAATAGCTTAGGCTTTCCAATTCTTCTTTTCATTTTATTTTTTAGGACCAACTAGAATTAATTTGGGCTTAAAATTAACAATCAACTCAAGCTTTGTCAAAGTTGGACTAAAATTGAACATTAGGAACTTACTAGACATTGCTTTTTGGGTTAAAATTGAACAAGAAAAATTCACACTTAGCTTTTGGTGCTTAAAATTAACTCACTTCTATTTTTGGGATTAAAAATAACTTGTGCCTTCTTGGTTTTGTAATTTTTGCAATTTGTGTCATTTGAATGCGTATGCAGTTCTCTCACACCACTCAACGATCTTGAGAATCAAAATCATTCTTTTGGAATTGGTTGTCTAAATCACCCACACATTTCAATTTGGATCTAAAATTGAACCCCAATACTAGTGTGAGGAAAGACATTGTGAGTATTCCCTCCTTGTGATTTACGAGAGCTAGGTGATTGAACTACAAATTTTCTCCTTCACTTTTGTTCACCTTTAAAGGGGCCTGCCTAAGAGACACATCCAAAAGCAGAACTCAAAGGTGACTCCAACCAGTTTTTTTCTCAAGCCGGTATATAAATGGATAAGACTAAAGTGCCAAGTCCTCATGGTATGTAGGCCTTAGATGTATAGTGTCATTCAGAATGGGGTACTACCATAAAAAGTATAAGAGCCCCTAGTAGGATTGATTAAAGCCTTTAGTGGCTTGTTGGATGCTTGAAAGGTGCCATGTCCTTGAGTATCCAAACTAAGAACCAATTTGTTTAGTGACCAAAATCATTTATGCTTGCTGGTGTAGGAACAATCGTTGCGAAGCCACCACACATTTGTACTATTCAAAGTAGAAACAAAAAAATTCTTAGAATCTCCAAATCTTTAGGATTTTGAGATCTGGTGGTCTTGAGAAGTGTGTGTTGTGGAGCCTGGGAGTTAGTGTCACCAAATCTCTAGCTATTCACTTTGTCTTGGTGTTTGGAGAAATCTAAATGGGGACTCAACAAGTAGTATCTTTGAAGCCTAGGTTTGTGCATTGTTTCAAAATCAAACACATTGCTTGGATCTAAAATATTGAAACAAACATTAAACAAGTCATCAAAATTTCAAACCCTTTGGAAAGAGAAATACCCTTGAAGAGTCCAATTATTTCTGCTTGTCCCTAAGGATTTTATCCTTAGATGCTTCCAAATATTTGGGCCCATATCTCAATTTACTCTCTCCAAATTCAACCTAAGGAAACTATGGCCTTAACTCTTTGATTTTCACATAATGGACCTTATGGGATGAGAAAGAGCTAAGACATAGACATTTAGTTTGGAATTTAAACAAGAGGTGTTGATGTGGTAAAAAGAATCTTAATCAAGATAAAAGACAATTGAGACCCACACATGTGTTTATTCTCATGATTTCCCATAAAGTCAAGATTCCAAAACAAAAGTCTTTATGCCATAATTTCAAGTTTAGGAGTCATACTCAAAAGGCTATAAGGAAATACATTCGAAAGTCCAACCAAAGACAATACACCAAGATAAACAAGAAGGTCACAAGGTTTTATAGATTCATTCTGCTCAACAATCTAGATATGTATGCTCAATATGAACCCTATGATTTTTGAAAGAACTTTATAGGTATAACATGTTCTTCAACACCTTGCTCTCGTAAAAAAAGTCCTTCTAGGTTCATCTAGGATCAAACCAACACTTCCATTGCTCACATCTTATCAAAATCCATTTCACAAACAACTTTTAGAACTTTAGAAAAATCATCTATGCTAGAATTTTGGTAATCCTTAAATAAAAATAAAAATCATCTTGTTTGGCTAGGTGTGTGGGAATGAATCCTTTCTCACACATTTAGTAAAATTAGCACCCCTTTTGGAAAATTTTAGGTATCCAAGATCACCTCTAACATCTTGGGATTTACAAGTCCACTATCCAAATCAAACCAATCCAAAATAAAAATCATAAGGTCTAATATCCCTCCAAAGTTCTCAAAAGTTCAAGCATCCATAGCATCCACCCCTCATCATTTAGATCATCATCATTTGATCCTTAAACACCCTAGATTTTCTTTTTGTACATAAAGTTTAGATTAACCAAAGGAGTTAGAGGTTTACCTCCCATATTCTTAAAATTTGATCCTTATTTTATGGTCCAAACAAGGTCACAATACAAGAAAATCATGGAGAAAAACAAAGAAACATCAACCTCAAGTGATTTAAGTCAAATTACATCAGAATTCAATCGTAGGGAATCTATCAACCCTCTAATTAATCCCCCTCAAATACCTCAAGATCCTCAAGAGGGAGGTTTCCAAGTGGAGGATGTCACCAATATTTTCCAAGGGATGTCTCAAGATGAAATACTGGAGCTAGTTTAAAATCTTGAAACACACAAGCTTGTCAACATAGTCATGAGGCTCAATCCCACAAAATACATGTTGGCATTAGCAAAGGAAGGGGAAATTTTTATGTGAGAACTATTTTTGAACAACCTTTTGGGAACATGCCACCAATATCAATCACACCTTCATTCCCAAGCATCATCCAATCCATGATACAACTAACATCATTTCCTGCTCCAAGTGAACCAATGATCACCAAGGGAAGTTCATTACTCTAATCCCTTCAAGGGCATCCACTTGTCAATGACCAAAATTTAAAGGCTAACACATTCTTAGGTATTCCTAACACCATCCCACAAGACCCTAAGCATCCATATCTGCCACTCATTTTCCATGAAACAAATAATCCCTCCACCTTTTCTGTGACACTGACATACCCTCTTTTTACACAAAGCTCTCTCCCCATGGTATCACAAGTACAAATGGATTTATTTTGAAAAATGGGTACTTCCAATGCTTCATCCTCAATCCAATAAGAGAATAAATCAAAAATCTTCCCACCATCCCTATCTTGGCATTATCATCCACACCAATTTAGGGTATAGGAAAAATTCCTTCATCCAACACATCAATCCAAAGCCAATAAAATCAAATCGATCCCACAAGAATAAATCCAATCAACAAATCTATCATACCAAATCCTCCAAGTATGTCACAAATATTGCAACACCAAGTGGCACCAATCCAAATCTCCCAACCAATCATCACATCATCTACAACACCTCAAACATCCCAAAACATGGTCTCCCAAGGACCAAGCATATCAATCATACCATCTACCACACAACCCCTGGTCATCACTCAAAAAACACCTCACCAACCACCACAACAATCTCTCATCACACCATCTCACACCATCCCACAAAATCCCCCACCTCCACCATTGAATCAAAATATAGAAAGTCAATACAACATCACATTTCAAGCAGCACAACAATATTACCAAAATGCCTTGCAACAATTTCAAGCACAACAAGCTCAAGCTCAAGCACAAGCTCAAGCACAAGCACAAGCGCAACCTTTGCTACAATAGTAGCAAGATACACAACAGGCACAACAACAAGCAGAAGCACAAACACAAGCTCAAGCTCAAACCCACACTCAAACTCACTCTCAAGTACAAGCACAAGCTTAATACCAAGCGCAACAAGCACAAGCACAAGCCTTGTTAGAACAACAAGCCTATCAACAAGCCTTGCAACAACATGCAAAAAAACAAGCTACACAACAATAGGCCCAACAACAAGCACTATTGGCTCAACAACAACAACAAGAAGCCCAACAACAAGTGTTTCTCACACAACAAAACTTACAAGAAAATTTCATGAACATGCAAAAAAATGCCTTAAACAAAAACATGCAAGCCACCCCATCCTTCATCCAACAAAACATGCCATCTCAAAACATGCACATCCCACCACCTAATCCACAAAATGACCTCTCCATACAGGTCAAATTGCTCCACAACAGATATAGGACATCCAATCCAGAAAAGTGAAAAAATACACACATATAGAAATTTGTGCCCCTATCCTTTTGATAGAAATATTGCTATGGTTCCATTCCCACTAGGATTCAAGATTCCAAAATTCAACAAATACTATGGGAAGGGAAATTTGGAGGGCCATATCAGAGAGTTTCGTGTACATTGCATGGACCTAGCATATGATGATTCTCATCTTATGCAGCTTTTCCCTCGAAGCTTGGCTGGTCCTGTAATGGAATGGTTATCTCGCTTACCTCCCAAAATCAAAAAGTTCTAGGAAATCATGGATTTATTCATCAAAAACTACTCCTTCAACCTAGGCATGGAGGTAAGCCTAGAAGAACTATCTAGACTTAAACAAGCTAAAGGAGAGACATTTGCAACTTTCCTACAAATATGGAGATCCAGAGCCAGCAAGAGCAAATGGTCCATGCCATAGGAACAAAAATTGGAACCATTATCTCCAACCTTGAAGGGATCTTGTCTTTCCACTTAAAAATGCAATGTATAACAACATAAGGCAAATTGATCCCCAAAGTACTCAACATCAAAAGAGCTTGTATATCACAAGGGGACACACCTATGTACCAAGACAATTGACCATCGACAAGTTACAATAACAAATTGCTTGTGGGCCAAGAATAAGAATGTTACCAACAATGGTGTCATTGATGCCAAGGTTGTTATCAGTGCCCCAAGGAAGAATACACAATAGAAAATGTACCAATAACCACAAATCAACATACAAAACAACCCACAAACCAACCCATCACAACAACATCCCAACAATCAAATTGTCAACAACATAAATGCTCAAGGGGGACTACCTACAAAGAAAAAATATCCCCTAGAGCGAAAATATATACCCCTTGGGGAACCAATTGAATTTTTTATGCAACATCTAGTACAAGAAAATCTCATCCACTACTATATTTAACTACAAATTCTGACGAATGTTTGGTGACATATCGACAAAATATTGTTGACTTATTGATGCAACACTGATTTAAATTATGTCGCTAGATTTTCATCGCTTTAACAACCAATTTTTATATGTCAAAACCATGACCCAACATGGTTAGTTAGAGCCACAGAAAATGTTAGGTGTCCATCGCACAATCGATGTAACTTCGTCCATCTATCGATGCAAAAAATCACAAAACATTGCAGAATGCCCATTTGAAATTGTTGAAAAAACACCAAACATTTGTCCATTTTCTGATGAGGTGGAGCAAACAGTCATTGTGATTACGATGAAAACTACGTCATGTGTACGACAACCTCATTACAATTTTTTTTGTTTCATCAGGCTATGTTCATTGAAATTGCAACGAAACCCTGTAGTTTTTTTAAAAAATTATTTGTTCGAACATCTTCCCTCAGAGAACTGGAACATGAACAATTACCATTTGACAGTGTATCAGAAGTTTGAAAGCTAACAACCATGTAGCCTTTGATGTCATTTTCTTTGCATGCATAGATAAAAATCCCAATTCACAAACCCAGAGTTGAATCTCCTTTCTTACAGAGAACAGGCAAGATATAAGAAAACAACATCTTGTCACAAGTAGCTGATTGGTAACATATAACATATAACATTCATTCATTCATCCATTAATAACATATAACATTCATTCATTAACATATAACATTCATTCATTAACATATTCACATTCATTCATTAACATATAACATTCATTCTTTCATTTTTTACATATTATCAAAAATATGGTTGTCATAATATGATTACAATCACTTTTTTTTTGGTTTCTTTTTTGTAGCTAAAAAAATAAGTGGAGTATCATTTTCTAAATCATCTATCCCCACTTCAGTTGTTCTGCCCTCTGCTCATGATCTTAATGTATGCCTAGTCATGTACTCACGATGTGGAGGCCGTTGCAAGGGGGGTCTGCTGCAATAACAAAGAAATGTTAAATTGATATGTTTTAATATTATTGGTGCAAGTATTTCATTAATTAAAAGAACATTCGAGTGGTGCTCTTTACTTGATGGGGCCACATCATGTTCCTGATCTTGTCTTATAGCCTCATTCTCAACATGTTGAGCACCCTCTAAATCCTTTGGAGTTGAAACACAAAAGGTTACATTAATTAATACACCAAGTAAAATTAAATATGTTTAAAAGAACATTAGAGTGGTCCTCTTTACTTGATGGGGCCACATCATGTTCCTGATCTTTTCTAGCCTGATCATGCTCTACATGCTCTAAAGTTGAAACACGAAAGGTTACATTAATTAATACACCAATTGCAATTAAAGATGTTTAATTCTATTAATCCATACTATGTTTTGTATAGCACATGAATACATCTAGTACCAGGATGCACACCATGACCTTCATCTGCAGGTTATGCTCCACCCTCACTAGGCTGCATTCCAATGTCATGTGCAATATTATCATTGCTTTCCTATTTAAAACAAATAGGCACATAATTACTTTATGGTCGAAATTAATATTGAATAGATTGCACAAGTATTCAATTTTAAATAAACTTCAATGAGTTTATTTACCTACGTGTCGGATGCAGTGGAAGCTTGTGTTTTTCCAGTCAAGAGTCTTAGGTGTTCAGCCATGACTCCATAGCCTTGCTAGAAGGAAATCTTTAGGTCCTCTTCTATGGGCACCCTGTTGAATTCAGAGCCTCACATTTTTGCATAAGATCATGAATTTTTCTTCTATGGTGTGATAAAACCAAAATTGTTTGCAATTTATTATTTGGATGCAATATTTCATTTATTGATACTTACAATTCATGTGGCTAATTTCATATAACCACCAGAGTTAAGTTTGTGTTGCCCGTGTTTTTTTAGTCTTTCCTTTGTTGCCTTCAATGTGTCAGACAACCTATGAAAAGTTTGAAATACGCTAGATTATGTAGAAAGAAAGAGTAATTAGTATATAATTACACTATTGATAGTATCACATACCTTCCTTGTCCAGGTGGTGTCTTTCCTTTTTTCTATTCAACCCTCTCCTTTCCATCCGACACCAGGTCCTTCCACTCCCTCTTCAGAATCATGGGGGGACACTCGTACTTTTTTTTCTTCTCTAAATGTGACCTATGTTGGTCCCTCACATACTTTAGATACGTACCAGCTTTCCTAAGGACCTTGGTTCGGTTGAATGTGTTATTACCGAACAACACAACTAAACGGTTAATGAGCTCATCTTTTAAATATTGATTTTGGGAATTCCACCATGTACGCATGGTGGGCCCGAAGATCTCCAATGTAATATCATTTAGATTTTTATAAAAAAATCATTTCCTACAAAAGGATCATGGGATCATTAGTCTAAAAAGAGTGATCAATAAGTAAATTGCAGTTAGATTTTATATAATAATAATTAAAACATTTTAAAGTACCTAGGACCTCTATTTTTATGGGAATGAAATCCTTGGTCACCACAAATGTGACCGATAATGTTCCTATACTAGTAATACAGGAAGATCCAGGAAATGTTGCTAAAACATCACCAGTACTAGTGGCCTCTGCATCCCTAGGTACATATCCTGATGCATGTTCTGGCATGTGTTCATTGCCAGAGGGTGAACTACCTGAAGCTTGCATGCTATGTGTTGCCAAAATTTTAGTCGATAATATAGGCATAGATGATGGGGTCAAATGATGTGATGTATTCCCAAGAAGATTAGGATTGACACTTGTACCGACCCCTACTCCTCAGGAAGCACTTGCAATACCCTAATCATGGCCAACAACATCATGAGGACACAAAAAATTCTGTAAAAACAACACATATTTTAGTTCATGCAATAAAAGAGTACAAAATATAAAACCATGAATGAAATTATGTTATAATTAAAGATCTCATGACAACTTACTTGCAAGTTCCATGCTCTCTTAGTCAATATTTTTACACTTTCTCTTATCTCATCTGTTTGAGGCACTATGAATAACAACCGAAGGATTTCTTCATTGCATTTTTTTTGGGTCTTCCTTATCATATCTAGAGGGTTTGTGGAATATGCGATGTCATCATCGCATAATAGTGAATACACCTCCCTATGGATTCTCTCCTCTACTACTAGTGCCTTTCCCCGATCATCCAACTATGACAAGAATATTAAAAACATTATCAAAATTAACCCAATAAACTTATGAAAAAGATATAATAATAAAACATTTTTCTTGTATCTGATTTGTACAATTACATTGAGGTAAACCTATCAGGTAGAAGCACCTGAGGATGCATCGTGATTTGTGATCTAGGACAAATCCTTTCCCCTATGATCAATGTCCCACTGTGACAAAAATTAAATATAAAAAAATATCACCGAAATGAAACCAATAGAATTACGAAAAAAAAACATAATAATAAAATGGTATATTGGAGTTATTAATTGGAGGTTGGGTAAAATATTATATAGTACGTACCACCCCCATAGTAACTGTGTTTGTATGTATGAGATTCAAATTGTAATCAATTAGCAACTCTTCCCCTCTAGTTATTGATTTTATCACACATACAAATACACGATTTCCCTCGCCTGCCTCGAATATGCAATTGGGTTGCTTATTTGTTGACCCAGGTCGTGTACTGTTTATAAACCTTGCAATATTCCCTAACACTTTTGGCCTTCTGTCAATGTACATAGCCTCTGCTTTATTTTGATCCTTATGTTTTAGTTGTATATAATTTGCTGATAGTGGATAACTACGCATACTTCATGCATATCGAACCAGTTGAATCCAATCTTTGGAACTGTAATAGGGCCTAACATACTCTGTCAATTCAGTAACTTTGTCATAACAAACCTTTATGTTGTCCATGAAAAATAGGCCCAAACCATGTAATGATGATGGTGCTATGTGATATGTCCTCTTGTTAACACAAAAATCAGTGTTTATTGGAGGAAGTTCCTTGGGTACCCATTGTTTCCATATATGTTTGTACCTCAAGGGCACCTAGATGTCACCTATGCTCATCATCATAAAAACACGACCCCCCTTCAGGAAGAAAAAATTCCTTGCATTTACATAATTTTCTTCTAATCTTTTGACCTCTAGTTGATCTCCCTCTTTTAGACCTACTATATGTCTCGCTTTCCTCTTCTCTTCCTAAATTTCCCTCACTCGAGGAAGATAGATATGAAAAATACCTATTTGGTGGTACCTACACTCATAAGGATGTTGGATGAAGTTCTTTCATGGTGATGTGATCCCAAGGTATGGGGTTGGAGGATTAAAAACCAAGGTTGTCACTACTAGTCAAATGCATGTGGAGTTAACAACAGTTGTGAATGTATCAATAAAACTTGTAAGGATCTAATGATCAAAGATCAATTGGTAAGCATGGGGATGGTTTGTAGGGTCACCAACCTTGTGTTTTGAAGCCTTGGGTTTTGTGAACATCTAGAGGAGTCATTGTCTTGTTTCTTGGAGGTTGATTGGGTTAGTTGGTGGAAGGTTGCTTTTACTTTTTGTACCTGTCTATGAAAATTTTTGGACCACCTTCCTCAAAGACAATAGTCCCTCTAAGGTAGTACTGGTGTTTGGTTAGTTAGTCTATGAAGTTTTTTGGACCACCTTTGATGTGAAATAACCCCTTGTGCAACCATCCTTTTAGTCTATTTCTAAATGGACAGACCCCTTGCCTTTAATGATTAAGCTCCATAGGTTTCTACCCCTATGGTTTTTTGGGTCCCCTAAATAAAATAATAAAATATGGGCCCTACTCAAAAGAACCCCACAATGTATCAAATTTTCTTTCTTTCTTAAGAATCCAATTAAAGAGGCTAATTGGGTCCCTCCCTATCGAACATTCCTTCACCATTTTCCATACACCCACAACATCTTCGAACCATTTATAATCTTTTGGAACTTGAAAAAAAAAATTCCACTTTCATTAGTGTTCTCTTTCGAGCTTTCCCTAGTGCTAGCATTTGTACTGTTCTTTTGGAGGTTTGGCTGACTCAGTGAAATATTTAGAAGTTTTTAATGGCTCCTTGTCTTTTTTTCATCTCTTGTACTTCTATACATTCTCTTATGGATCGGCACTAGGCATTTTTCAAGTGGCACTCACAGACCATGTATTGTTTTCAGTCCCTTTGATCATTTGTGGACCTTAACATGTAAATGTATTTCATCAAAGTTTAGAAATTTGAACCCTTGTGAACTTTGTGCATTGTTATGTGATAGGAATTCCTTTCAATCTTATAGTAGAAAAAATATGCTAAGACCTGGATACAAAAAATGTAGTTCACAAGCGAAAAATGGCCACCCAACTGATTGAACATCTCAAAGCTTGGCTATTCAAACTAACCAGAGACTAGTACTAGGTAGTACTTGGGTTTTTCAATGGGACACTAGCTCGAATTGACCAAAATATAGCATGCAACAACTTGATGGGAACAAATAGATTCTAAATCACTGTACTTGTAACAAGATTTCTAAATGTGGGGGAAAAATCACTTACAGTCATTGTCCCTTGCTTGATTTTCCCTTTCTGAGTGCCCTCACCTCTCACTCTAGATTTTCTCCTCCAAATGGTTCCTAGTCTTCCTCCTCAACTCAATGGCCTTGTAGCACTCATCCAATGAAGTCTCACAACTCTCCACTCAGGGACTGGATGCAGTGGTTCTCGGTACAACTCTCTAGTTAGGGTCTCAGTGCAGTATGCTATGTTGTGCTCCTGCACGTGCGGGGCCAAAATTCAAAATATATAGTTTATATATATGCTATGTCAACATATAGTTTATATACAAAATATATATGCTATGTCAACATATAGTTTATTTTAAATTTTCTACAAAATATAATTTTTGTATGGTGGCTTGCTGAGCTTATATAGTTGGTTTTCTCTTTCTTTATAATTTTTGATGATTTATTTCCTATGACATGATTGAATATTATCTATAGTTCGAGTGATTGTTAAAAAGGCTTATGATATGTGATGCTTAATCATGATGACGTCTAAGAATCAATGCTTGAAATACTACTTGACTAAAGATTGAGTTATTTGATATTTTGTCATTTAAACATCATGGAAGAAATGCTTGCAATCAATGTCTTATTAATGTAGCCTACAAGGTTTCTTTTCCTAGTTTTTTTTGGTCCTATTCTTGTTATGACTTATTTTTTTACATTGGTCTATTATAGTAATGGGGAGCATATCTAATGAATCGACTCTTTCAGTCTCTTTGATTCTTATCCTTGTGCATAACAAGTTTTCTTCTATCCTATGATTCATTGATTGTTGGTTTAAAACACTCATTACAACTAACATGGATATGAATTATGATGTGGGTGTGAGAAGGGATTGTTGATTATGAAGGAATGGTTTAGGAAATTACTCCTTAGTCCAAATGAGTCATTTTCTTGTCATGGAATGTGTTAAGAGACTTTAATATTAATATATTCAATCTAGTTAATATCGACACATCCAAAGCATGCCAAAGGCACTTTAGAGATATGCTATGACATAAAGAAGATTGTTAAGGTGATGTAAAGTCTTGATCCATTAGGGTAGGAAAACATAGATTCATTGGTACAAAAGGTTCCATTCAACTTGGAGGAAATGGATAATTACCCAAGGGCCTAATGTGAGATTGGACCAAGTTTATACTATGATACAAATAGCTTGGGAAAAGGGATGATGAAATGGTTAAGTATGGGATATTGTAGAGATAAATATAACACCAAGGGAAGAACACTAGAACTAATTTTAGCACTATGGATTAATCCAAGACTCAAAATTCCACTAAGAGGCATCCCTTACCTCTTAAATTAATTCCATAGGTGGGTTTATCCTCCAATATAGTGCCATTGGTTAGCTTATCATGCGAACTTTCACTATAAGTAGGATTACCATACACTTTCATAACATGCATGACCTCATGCTTGAGTCTCCAAACCCTCCCATATTGTCAACGCATGCATCTAGGCTAACCATGTCAAGTTTCACTCCATACAAGCACAAATTGAAAAAAAATCAATGTTGGCCCCATTCACATGTCACTATGCAGGGTCAACATGAGGAAATGCTAATTTTTTAGGAATGAAATAACCAAAGATATGATCAAATAATATCTAATCATAAATAGTCATAGAGTAATTAGGATTTGATCATATGGAAATTTCTAGGAGAGCTACAATAGTTGTAACATCATGAATTAACAACATTAAAAAGTACATCATGAATTAATTATGTAACCACATAAGTCAAATATAATTTTATCAAGAAATCAATATCAAATAGATAATATAATCGCATAACTAATACATTTCAATGTCATTGATCTTCTTCTTCATCCAACTCTTTGTCTAGATCATCCAATCTAGATTTGACATTGTAAGGATTGGTCATATCATCATCATCACTATTGATATTAGTTTCAATAATGTCATCATCCACATGGATATCATCTTCATGAACATTAACTCCTACATCATCATGATTTAGTTCCTCTTCTTTGAAATCTTCTGCAAGCACATCATCAACTAACTATTGATCCTGATCATCATCTACATCATCTTCTAGTTCTTCGATATCTTCTTCTTCCACCACATTATACTTTACCCTCCTTCCTCTTGGATCATGTCTAACAAAAAATGACCAACCTAGTTTACTTGGAACCTCTAAGTAAAATACATGCTCACATTGGCTTGGAAGAACATAGGGCTCATTTCCAGCTCGCTTGATTGACCTTGTATTAACCATGGTAAATCCATTATCCTTTTCAATAACAGTTCTCTCAGGATTATTTTCATTCAATTGTAGCCTATACCATTGGACGGTGAACAAAACTAATTTGAAGGACTTAAAGTCACACTCAAGTATATCATCCAAAATCCCATAGTATCAATTTTTTGAGACTTTTGGATGTATGCCACTTCTAGATGAAACATTAGTCACCTGAAAGACTATAGTTATCTCAGAATCACAAGTTTTCTTCATGTCATCCAACTTTTTGATTCAAAATTTATGACCATTGCACCACATAGCCTTGTGGTGTTTCACCTATAATATGTCAAACATGTAAAACTTATTGCATCGTCAATTGATAAACATATTTATTCTTGGCCAAATGTATGCAAAGAAAAAAAACTCAACATATATATGCATCAATATAATTGAAAATAATTAATTAATATGGGTGATTAATATATTTATATGTACCTGTTTATCTCTTAAACCATATGCTAAATCAATTTCCCTTGGCGTAGCATTGGAATCTCCATTGCGATGAGATTCTTTAACAAATGAAGCCACACCTTCCGATGTTAATGCACGACCAAATTTTTGACATCGTTCAATCCATAGCATCATCCAATCAAGATTGTTTGTGATGTACAAATGTAGTGCATCCCACTCTCAAACAACTATATAAAAAAAAATGAAATTCACAAAAGACGTATAATTAGTTAATTACCATGGTATACGACCTTAATTTATAATTGATATATACTTGAAAACCTAACATCCCACTACCAATGATCTTATTATCTTTCATAAGAAACCTCTGAACTATATGTATCCAAGACCCATTGTTCACACATTTCAAATTGAAGAGATATAACATATCGGCCAAGTAGTATCTATGTCACCCCGATCATGTTTTATGTTTATATTAGCAGGATACAATATATCAGCACAACAACTAGCAAACTTCACTGAAAAAAACATTGCAGGAATGGCCTATGTGTGTTGGAACTAGAATTTCCATTCAAAATTTTGATGGTCCTTTCATATGAAATCAAAATTTTTTCCTTAAAAACCATGTTTTTATTATCCACAAGGTCAAATTTTCCTTTTACTACCTTACCACAACCTCCAATAAAGTAACTCATGGTAGCGTGGTGGGTAAAGGAAGTAATACACTATATGCCACTATACTGTGGAAGGTTGATGTCTTGCTTGAAGTAGAGTGGGGTTATGGTTAATACTAATAGAGGGAACCACTATACCATGAGGGGTTGAAATGAAGGCCGTGGTAGAGTGGTAAGCTAAGAAAAGAGGTAATAATGCACCGCCATACTATAGAGGGTTGGAATGGAGCCCGTGGTAGAGTAGTGAAATAAGAATAAAGATAAGGAGGAACCGCTATATCGCAGGAGGGATGAAAAATGTCATGCGATGGTGCGGTAATCTGTCGTTGGAGCATTAAATGAAGGCCAATCACATCAATCAACATCGAATTATGAAATTTAGCTTGGTATGAAAGATTTGAATGATGAAGAACTTAAGATATGAAATTAATGCAGTATGATATCAAAATTTAACAAGGAAAATTGAGAATTCGTGCACTCATGCTAGCAGAAGCTGAATACAGGTGAGCTCAAAGTATGACAATGGAAGAATTCTATAGAGTGAGAAAAATTATGGGTAAGTCTACTTATCATTCACTGAAATTTAAACAATGGCGCCAAAGAAATTAGAGGCAGGAACTAAAAAGGAAGAAAAATTTAGTCGAATTTCATTGCAGTTGCCATTACTTGCCCTGTTACTTGGTTTAGTAGATAAGGGTTCTAAGAAATTCTTTAAGGATTTAGCTCAGTGGTGTATGGAACTAATAATTCCATAGTCTGGGTGGAATTTATATTGGTATTTTTATAGAAACAAAGATGAAAGGGTTCCAGTGTCAAACCCACAGACTTTTGACATAGGAAAATTAGTTGTTCCTAATTTTTTTGTTGATGTCAAGCTAATCAAAGCCTTGGCCAATAGATATCATGCCCCATAAAAATTTTTCAGACTTCTAGATGGTTAATGTCTGGTAGATATCTCGAGGGAAGCTATAATTAGGTGTTTTGACCTAAATAGGTAGGCTGTCACTAAAATTGACTTGGGGAAGCTAGAGCAAGAATATAGAAGGTTGAAAAGGACCTATAGAATTGATGAACTCCCCTTACACATGAAAAGGAATGAAAAAAATAGAGTCCTATCCATTCACTCTTCAAGACTTGAACCCTTTCTAGTGTCTAACTTTTAGACCTACTTCAAAAATATCTACTATGCATTATGTCAAATTCTTGGAGTAGATGCAGAGGAGAATATGTTGATAGGGTTGATGAGAATGGCCATGATTATCCAAAATCCTGAATCGAATGTGGAGTTTAATTTTGCTTCATTCATTGAGGAACAAATTCATGAAGGTCTATTACAGGTTAGGGAAGCCAAGGCCCCCATAACTTTTAGAAAGTACTTCTTATTATGTCATTTGATTCTATCTCAAAATGAAACAAAATGCACAAAGAGGATGAAATTGAGAACACATGAGAATGGAGTTATGCTCCCAATAAAAAATTGGTGTTATATTTGGGACAATAAATGCAATGAAAGTGATTATGTTGTATTTAGGGATGATTTTGTCATCAGACTAGTTGCTCATCTTGTTTTTCCTACACCAAGATTACCACAATCCCTAATGGATGTCATGAGACCCCTGCAATACAAACAAGATCAAGGTTTTACACATAATTATGCTGATTGGTTTTTGATGCCACAACACACCATCATTAGGATATATGGTTGTGATGAAGCTCCTCATATTTTACCAAAATTTGTGCCTAGTAGAGTATTGTTTTTAGAATTTATGTGGCAAATGCTCTGGATGAAACATGATTTGATGAAAAATAGAAAAAAGGAAAATTTCTACTTGATTTCATAGTATTTGAAGAATTTCCAATTGGATCAGATATGTTGGAGGAATTGCAGAGATTTATAAAAGCTAATTTTTCTCTCAGATCAAGGAAAGAGAGAATATGTGATCCAGAAGGCCACATCAACAATATCAGAAGAACCCTACTCATAAAGAGGGCAATAACACATAAATTTGATCTAAAAGAGGATGTAATAAGAAACCTAGTCTATTTTATAGATGTGTTTGAAAGAAGGAAAATATGGTTAATGATGATGAGATGGGAGGATCAAGAGAGAGGAAAAGATAAGAATTTCACAGGGTTTCTTGATGAGGAGCCAGATTTGTTGAAAAGAATGCAATTAGTCCTTGGTAAATTTGATGAATTATCTAAAAAGGCTCAAGAAGAGAAATCAGCCCCACTTCCTACACCCCAGCCACCACCATCCACAACCTCTGCATCATATACACCACCTTCATCACCAATTCATCCATCTCCTCCATCTCAAATAGATGAGCCTCCTGCCAAGAAATAGAAGACTGGGTCACTAGTGGACTATGAGTCAAGTGATGAAGACAAGAGGAAGCCTTAACTTTGGCTGAGATGAAAGAGATTGTAGAGAAAAATAAAATCCTTGAGCCTCATGATCCCAAGATGAGAATATCAGAGGAGGCTATTGATGAAATGTAGGATGATGAAAGAATTATTGCTTCCCTAAGAGTCATGGAGGATGATGACTTTATCCATACTAGGGAGTTCAAAGATTTTTGGATAAAAATGAAGATGAACCAATTTGATGACAAACTAAAAATTAACCTCATTGGAGTTGATGATTCAAAACATGCAGAAGTGTAGGCACAAACAATGGTAGAGTTAAATATTTGCAATGCCAATATTACTCCTAAAGAAGCAAGGGAGTTAGTGTTGAAAAGTAACATGCTCATTATACCAGGAATGGAGCTCTCCAAAGTGTTTATGTTGGATCAAATTAGAGATCAAGATGATCCCAAATTAGTTTCATAATTTGATTTAGAAGGAGTATCAGGGATAGGATATAATCCAACCACCCAAACCCTTTCCCTATGATGAAACAGAAAGGCACAAGGAAGCCTAGGCTTCTAGATATGGTGCAGGAAATGAGAGGGTCTGTTCTGGTTAGAAATATGAAGGACACTACTCCCATAGAAGCAACAACCATGACAATTCATTCAACAATGTTTACAAGAGATGTAGTGGAAAACATGGAAAATAAGATGAAAGAGTATGAGAAAAGACTCAAACTATCAAATGAGGAGATAAATAAGTTATTCATTGAAAATGTCAAATTGAAACAACAATTGCAACAAGCCACAAATGTAAATGGGAATGAAATGGTTGTATATCATCCACCTGGTTCAATTGAAGATCCACAGATTCACCAATTGAAAGAAGAGGTTGAGAAACTAAAGAATCATTATATTGAATATCAAACAACACATCCTCAGTACCTTGGAGGAAATACTGAAACACAGAGTTGAAGTTTTAAAAGAGAAAATAGGTGGAGTTCATGAGGGCTTCAATCATTTGGTAAAAGCTCTAGAACAGATAAATACTAATTCCCCTATCTTAGAGGAATTGTAGAAAAAATGGTAGCCCACTTACCATATCTTAACCACTTTGTGTAAATCCACACAAAGAGATCCTGATGCACCCCCAAGGTTAAAACCTACTCAAGAATGGTAAAAGGAATCATTGATGAGCATAAGTATTTGATTGATATGAAGAAGAAGGTAGAAAACATAAGGAATTCATTTGATTCAATAAAACACAGTTTTAGCCCTCTGATCATTGAAGGTTATGGTCAACTCAAGGATGTGGATGAATGGAGAAATGAATTTGATCAAATGGTTCCACAATGTTTGACACATATACAGGGTGATGGTAATATCAATCTGGAAAATTTCATGCTCTGCTTGATAGAATTATTGCATTGGATAATGGTTATACAAAGTTCGTTGTAGATGCCAGAAACTTGCTCAATAGTAGATGGAAAATCCACTTGTCAAACTTCACTACTGCACAGGAATATAAGTGGCCGAATGATTTAACCATAAGCAAGTGGCAGGAGAAATACCTTAGTTCAAATGAAGATTAATCACTATCAATGATGATTATCATAAAGTAAAATCTTTGCACATGTCTTTGGTGACTTGCGCTTTTACTCAAAGATTAACAAAATTTTCATGTGTTAATTGTTAATTGTTTTAGTTATATTTTACATGTTAGTTAAGTTTTGTTATCAAAATTCATGTCTTTTGGTCTAAATCTTGTTGCCTCTCCTATAAATAAGAGAGACCAGAACCAAGAAAAAATTATTAAGATAGGAGTAGATAGAAGAAGTAGGAGAATAGGGATTGATACAATGTTTACATCATAAAGGACCAAGATGCACATGTAAATTTTTTGATGAAGTTAATGGAAAATCTCTAATTCAGTGGCTCTATGTTGGTATCAATTGTTTGTTAAGTTAATTGAAGATATTGCCAGATTGTCTCCATATTTAATATTACTCTGTTGTTTAAATTGATATATCAAGCATATTTTCAATTTATCAGTGCACATTTGTTGTATCTATGTGGCATAATTAATTGGGTCTTTCAAGTTAAGATTAAAGTCCTCTTGATTATTCACAACAACTTAGGAATATTATTTTGGATTATTAAAGAAGAATTTGATACTTGCATCCCTACCTATTTATACAAGTTATAAACATAGAAGTGCCAAATAGTTTGAATTATTGCCAGTCATAAGTCACTTGTCTCTAATTTCTACTTGACTCCATATACCCAAAAGAGCATTGGTCTTCACTTTTCATCACTTAGTTTCATTTCATTTTAAATGTTTTACATCTATTAACTGAACATATTTATTTGATATTGCTTATACAATTTATGCTATATTAGTAGTACATTTGTTCACTTTCAAATTGCCATTGTGAATAGACTGCTGTAGGAGGAATCACATAGTTCAAGTCGACTTCATTCACATAGGTAGACCCACCTAGATCTGGCAGCACCTAAAGAGAAGAAGGTCTAAAACCATTTGTCCTTATATGTTACCCTGAAATGTACCAAGAGTTTGGAAAACTCTTGAGTTATTTTTACCTGCATTTTTGAGAGCTAACAACATGAATGAGGAAGCACATTGTACAACATCGACATAGGAACATTACATTCATACCAATCGACAGAAGAAATTGGCCTATATATTTTGATTAAAAAGGATCAAATAGAGAATACAACACCATAGGAAATGCATATTGGTATAACTCATGAAAGTTTCCCCAACAAAATACTCATCGCTAGCCATCGGAAACCTAACAAGTGACAATTTCGATCTCATATACAACTCTAATGAAGATAAAAGGCTCGTATTGGGGACACATTCTTTTTGTTCTACTAATGGGTTATTCAAGAAAGTAAAAGATAGACTCAATTGAGATTTTAGTATGAGGTACACTGATATATTTCATTGGAGGAACACATTGATATCAAAGCAACATAAAATGAACCGCCTGACGACACATCTTACACTGATAACATTTAGTCAGGAAAACATATCTCAAGGTACATCGATAAGGGAATAATCAAAGTAAGATGTTGCGATGACATAGTGGATAAAATAAGGCACCAACAGTGAAATACTTATTTTCTAGAGTAATACAATACCAGTACTTTTCTATTTGTGTGTGGAAGATTCTTTCATTTGGACTAGGTCTCTATTGTTTATTTTCAAGCAATTGAAGGCAATGTAAAATTTATTCTAATTAATCTCCATGACCATCTTATTATTACCTCTCACTTTCCTCAATCTACCTTTCCCCATTAGGTACTCCCCTTCAAATTTGTTAATGGAGTTGGGATCCCAAATACGATCTACTTGGATTTTTACTACAAACTTAGGAAGATACTCAGTAATGTACACCATGGTCTGGTATACCATATATCCCTCCACCATAGAACCCTCAAGATGTTCTCTTTGTCTAACCAAATCCTTCAAAAATTTCAAGCGCCTCTCAACCATCCACATTGACCTTTTGTGTACAGGTCCACACAATTCAATCTCCTCAACTTGGTGTATGAGGTAGTGTTCTTGTGCATTGAAAAATGTCAAAGGTAGACACTTTTTCATTTCACACATTAGATGAGGAATTTTTCTCTTCCAATAATTTATATCTTCTTTATGGATTTCTTTAGATGACAACCATCTACAAGTTATTCAAGACACAAATATATTAATGATATTTAACAAAAATATACAATATATTACATAACAAGTAAAAAAAATGACAAATATAAGATCTATACAATGAATTGAACAAATATTGCTACTTACCTCATGTATTTTCCTAGATCATATATAACTTGCTTGACATTGTTGTCAATGTTGCCTAGGAGAGATAGAGGTAGAACATACTGCAGCAATTATAAAATGTTCTTTTCATTGTTTTTCCAAAACTAATAAACATAATAGACTGAAAAGTACATGCAGTATACAAATATATATAAAATATACCAAAATAATTACCTTAATGAAGGTATTCCAATCATGCATTTTCATCCCTGACCCAAATTCACCAAGTTCTTTATTATGATATTTTTTATGTTCACAGCAAACCCTGTGGGAAATTGAATTTTTCATATGACTTCTTTTATAGCATTGCTTTGAGACTCCATTAATAACCAAGGAAGAGTTCTTATAGTAATTTGGTCTCCATCACTATTTAATTGAATGACATTTTACATTACATGATTGGCTTCCTGAATGTCACTACAAATTTTGACAATTTTTTCTTTGTCATGCTCTCCATCCAATATTTTCCATAACATTTTTGTTATATTCTTTCCGATATGCATTGTGTCAAACAAATGCACAATTTGTAGCTGCTCATAGTAGGGCAACCTACTAAATTGTCTAGGATAGTTTTTCAGTCCCTGTGGAAGCCGACCATTAATTCCTTGATGACCTTCATGAAGCATATAAGTTAAACAAATCAACAACGACAATCATTGTCAATCACATCATGAGTAAACAAAACACAATATAAAAAAAAAATTCCAAACATATCATATATGATCTAGATAAACAATTTGATCCGATGTATAACCTTGAAGATTAATTCTATTATATTCCAACTTCCATAGGCGAGGTGTCATTCTTTGTGGTTTTGATATAGTCTCTTCTTTCCCATTGAAAATATGTTTTTCAATAGTTCGATACTTATGATTTTTGTGGAGGAAGTGGGCCTATACTCATCAAACACCTACTTTCCTAAACTTGTTGAATGACAAGATTTCATCTTTGGACCACAAACTGGACATGCAAATTTTCCCTTTGTTTGAAGACCTGCAAGATCATATATAATTGGATTAAATATGTCAATTTTTATAATTATATATAATGAATAGATTATTTAAAAAATATGCATGGTATCTACTTCATAAAATTAAATATCGTTAAAGTGCAATCAAACTTTATAACATACCACAAAAATGTGTTAGCCCTGGGGCATCATGAATTGTCCATACAAGCATTGCATGGAATTGAAATTGTCTTTGTCCTATTGGTCTAGAGATGTCATACATAGTGACACTATTACATAACTTTAGTAACTCATCGATAAGAGGCTCAATATATACATTTATATCTTTAACTTGGTACTTACCTAGTTGAATGAACGTAAACATTACATAATTATTATGACCATTTTACTGTAATATATATAAATTAATGTACATGACTATTAAATGAAAAAAATATAAGTCATTATGCAAAAAATAAGACAAATGAGATGCTACTATGTTAAAGAAAATTGATGTAAACAAATACCTGGAACAATCATTGCCAAAATTATGTGCTCCCTCTTTATTGACATCCATGGAGGAATGTTATTGTTGATAACAAAAATAGGCCACACTAATTAAATAGATCTCAGCTCTCCAAATGGATTGACACCATCTACTGCCAATGAAAGCCTAAGATTACAAGGTTCTTTAAAGTGTGGCCATTTTTCCTCCATGTCCCTAAATGCAGAACGATCGATAGGCATTTGAAGAATGTAATCTCCACTTCTATTCTATGCATGGTAATCCATAAATTGCGCTAGGCTTTCACACCTAAATAATGGTTGCATACGTGGAATAATGGGAATATAACGAAGAGCCTTGTGATGCACCATTTTTGTTAGTTGATTTGTTTGATATCTACTGATATGACATTCTGCGAATTCTATTATAAATTCATGTTGTTTATGATATATAATATGATCATTGGGACATGCATCTATTGCTTGATACTCCATTCCAATATCTTTCATAATGGTAGATAAATCTTGGTATGAGTGAGGTAAAATATTTGATGATGGTAACAAAACTTCACCCATCAATCTACAACAAAAAACAATTTGTTAATATAAAGAATATTAATGGTACATATTTCATCCTTTATTTACTAGTGATGAACTAACAACAAAAATACATAAAAAAAGATGACATATATGACATACCTTAACATCTGTGAGATTGCTATGTTGGATAAACCATTCATAACCTTCAAGTTCACTAGCAACAATACAACAGAGAGAATAGTTGTTTGGGATCCTGCATAAAGGGGCTCGTATGCCTTCTCAAGTATAGGTAAATCATGAACATCACCAAAGTCATCTCGACCATCATGATCAGCTATACCACTAAATGTGTCATGGATCAATGTATTTGTACCATCATCTTCAACTGTGTTTTCTCGCACATGATCATCTTCTTCCATAAGATCATTAACTTCATCTTCAATATTCACAGCTCCATGTTCTTCTACTTGTAAAACCACATTCTCCAGGTTGTGATAATCCATATCATGTGCCCTAGGGTGCCCCACCATTATAATAATGATCGACACAAATAAACCATGAGCATGATCAAGTGATTTTTTTATATATACAAAATGTTAAAACGATATAAACATTTACAAATTCAATCAACATAAAGACATATAATGAACAAATTACCAATGGATGATAATCATGCCCCCCTTCAATGTGACCATGCTGCCTACAATGTTTCTCAGTTGTTGTGATTAAAATTCTTCTCATCTTTAAGCCCTTGCAATTATTGCAAGGACAATAAAATTTCCCATCACCCTTTCTTTTCAATTTAGCCCACAATCTAGCAAGTGTCTCTTCATTTTTTTCTGCACTAATATTATTTGACATGATTTTTCTTTACCAAGCTTGAATATTTAGATCTTAAAAAAATATCAAACTCACACTTCAATAATGTTTAATCATAGACAGGTAACAAAATCTAATAATTCTGATATTTTGCACCAAAAAAATTCGGCCTATAACCTCCACAAACTGTCACAAGTATAGAAAATTCGCAAGTATAGCAAAACAATGTCGCAAGTATAGATAAATTGTTGAACTTAATTTTATTTATTAAAAAATATTCGTTGGAACCCCAATGAATGCTAGCCATATACTCATTGACCCACATATTAAGGAGACTAACCTTATGTCGGCCCACAAATTGAGGGAAGGGGATGGTTGAATTTAAGTGTATGTCAAAATAGAGACAAAAATCATGGAGTGTCCCAATTTCAATGAACATCGGGCATAAATTTTTTAAAAGATTGAAAATTTCACATTAAATACATAGGTAGCCGACAATACATCTAGTTATATATCTTTCATCAGAAAGTTTCATCATATTTTGCAGTCAAATGAGTTAGTGATCAAACTCCCTATTTAAAAAAAATTACCAAGAGCCTCAAGTTAAACCACCATGGTATAACAAGAAGCACCTTTGTGAATTTCACAAAATAAAGGGACACATGACAACTAGTTGTATGAGACTCAAAAAACTAATCCAAGATCTCATTGATGATAAAGTTATAACCATTGAACAACCAACAGGGAATCAGATGTCAAAATATACATGAATCTGATGCCTGATCATAATAAAGGAAATAACAATGGTAAAGGAAAATGTTACAACAATGTGAACCATATCTATGACCATGTTGTTGCATCATTGGATTAATGGCTCGTAACAATTGTCAATATCAAGGGACCTAGAGCTGAGGGTGGAGTCACCACATGTAGCGATAGAATTTCTATCCCAAGAATTTCACCACCACCCAAGGCACCAACCACCAATTTGAAATCAAACCCTAGTGTTTACAACATCTTGGAACAGCTGAAAAAAGACCCCCACCCAAATCTCCATCTGGAGTTGCTTAAAATCTCGCCCGTACATAGGGATATCCTAGAGAAGGCATTGGCCACATCCTCTCTTCCCACATACCTTGATACAGACCAATTTCAAGCTATGGTTGAACATATCACTACTCCATAGCTCCTCACATTTTTTGAGCATGATCTCCCAACCCAACCATCTCATAATTGTGCACTCCATTTGAAATTCCTAGTCCATAAGAACAAATTCAAAAGAGTCTTGGTGAATGGGGGTGCGGGTTTGAATATTTGTACCCTATAGCTAATAAATAATTTTGGATTCTTAGAAGCTGTCATTGAAAAATGTAAAAGTATCACCATCAGGGCTTATGACATCTGATCAAGAACAAGTGTCCCAAGGTACCATCCAACTACCTATCCACATGGGGCCAACAATCATGAAAACTACTTGCTAGGTCCTTGACCTCAAACTCCCATACAATATTATGTTAGGGTGACCATGGATCCATGGGATGCAAGCTATTGCATCCACTTTCCACAAATTTTTTAATTTCCCTTACGAAAACCAAGAAGTTGTGATCCATGGAAACCCTAAACCATTCTATTATCACAAAAATCTAGAGGCCAAGTATTACAAGATTCCCCAATTTTGAAAAATGATGAAGGACCCACATCCCCATATGTTGATCCATCCACTTTAGCCTCCACTTCTGAGACAAAGACACCTACCATTTAGAACATCCCAGATATCAAGGCTGTAATCCAAGACAATGGGTGTGGGGACTATAAAATGAAAAAGAGTGCCTTTGTGGTAGGAGAGTTACCTCTCAATCTCCTAGATCTCATGGAAAACCACAACATCTCAGACCTTCAAAGTAGAAGCCACCACCTTCAAAAAGTGGGGAGACCTAAGCAAAGAGGTTGTAGACCAGAAAGATGTATCAAGCCTATTATATCAAGATGAAAGACCTATACTAGATCTTGCCATGGAAGAAAACAACAAAGGTCTACAATTAATGTTTTGTTGGGGTTACAAAAAAAATGAGAAGCTTGGAAAAAATGGAAATGGCTTATTTGAACTCATCATTCTTGAGAAGCACCCTAAGAATTTTGGCCTTGGATGTACCCCGATGAAGATAACCATACTTGGCAAAGGTGCTTCTGTTAAAATGGTCAAAGCTTCCCCATTGATACCAATATCACTTAGTAGTCCCTTTGAGGATCCCATCTCTGACCTACCCATGCTATTTGAGGATTCCTCCCATTTTATGATAACCACCATGTCATTCAAGTCAAACAACCAAGTCACTGAACTAAAGCTTGTTTACCCCCAATGAGGACCACTAATCTTAGATACATTCAAAAAAATGAGGCACTCTCAAAATTCATGGGACTAAGGGATACTCTACCATATGGAGATAATAAAGTAGGATACAACATTGAGTTGGACACACATGCGTACTATAGGGAAACAATTGAATCTCTTAGTCACAAAATAGAAAATCTAAGAGTAACGTCTAGATCTCTAAGTGAAAACCACATTGTGGCACTTTCTAATCCAAAAATAGTAAAAATAAAGGACATATCCAATGGTGAAAAACTCTTTGAGATGCTAAAGGATGAGGGATTAAATCTTCCCCTTAGTTCCATCCATCAAGAAAATTTGGCAGTACTAATAAAAAATGCAACATAGTCAATTTGGGAACTAAAGAGACACCACACATCACTTTCTATGCCGAGTCACTTTTAACTAAGAAATAAGATAACCTAGAAATATTTCTAAAGGAAAGGAAAGTAAACTTTGCATGGACATACAGTAACATACTAAGCCTTTATCCAGAGGTATTAGTCCATCATTTAGCAATCTATCCAAAGGAAAAACTAGTGAGACAAAAATTCAAAAAGATGCATCTACAGATCACCTTATTGGTCAAACTTGAGTTGCAGAAACTCCTTGATGCTAGTTTCATATGACCCATTGATTATCCTGAATGGGTTTCTAACCTTTTACTTTTTTCCAAGCCCACTAGGGGCATCCGAATCCACACTAACTTTAGGGACCTGAATAAAGCATGCACTAAGGATGAATTCCCTCTTCCTAATATAAACATGATTGTAGATCTGACGACAAGGCACAAAATGCTATCATTGATGGATGGGTTTTTAGGATACAACCAAATCATGATTGCAAAGGATGACCAAAATAAGATGGACTTCACCTGTCCATGGGGCACTACTATTGGAACATGATGCCATTTGGGTTAAAGAACATTGGAGCCACATACCAAAGGGCTATGAATTTTATTTTTCATCACATGATTTGAAAATCTGTAGAGGACTATGTGGACAACATACTAGCCAAATCAAGAAAGCATCAAGACCACATATCAATGTTGGGCCCAATCTTCAATAGATTGGAAGAATATAAGGTATGAATCCATCCCAAGAAATGTGTCTTTAGTGTGCAACTAGGGAAACTCCTAAGGCATATTGTATCAATGAGGGGAATCGAGATAGACCCTGCAAAATTCAAAGCGATCCTTGGTATGGAAGCACCACGAACACTAAAATAGTTGAAAGGTTTGTAGGGAAGACTTCAATCAATCCACAGGTTCATAACATCATTAGCAGATAAAACAATCCCATATTCTCATCTACTCCACAAGGGGGTAGTATAAAAATGGCACAATAAATGTGATCGAGCTTTCAATCAAATCAAGGAATACTTGCTAACACCACCAGTCCTCATGCCACCAATCCAAAACAAACCATTGATTCTCTACATATTAGCTACGACAACACTTGGGGTTCTCCTAGCTTAGCATGATGAAACAAGGAAGGAAAGAGCCACTTACTATGTTAGTAGAACCTTCGTGGGACACAAGCTAAACTACATGTTGATTGAGAAGGCTTTCCTAGTAGTAG
Organism: Sequoia sempervirens; assembly: GCA_007258455.2. NCBI lineage: Eukaryota > Viridiplantae > Streptophyta > Pinopsida > Cupressales > Cupressaceae > Sequoia > Sequoia sempervirens. The sequence goes on along the minus strand of VDFB02105785.1, from coordinate 167,638,427 downwards.
TGTTTGCCTCACATAAATTTAGGCACTAGATATTGGCTCATCAAATAAAGCTCATCTCTAATATTGACCCCCTAAAGTATCTACTATCCAAAACAACACTCATAGGATGAATCACTAAGTGGGTCATGATATTGATAGAATATGACATTAAATATGTGGAATGGAAAGCCATCAAGGTACAAGTAATTATAGATTAATTCGTCAAAGCACCTATCTATTTCGAGAACCCACTAGTATGTGAGTTACCAAATGAATCAATCTTCAATCTTAGTGTAGCAGACCATTGGAAGGTATATTTTGACGGATCACACACACACAACATGGGTCAGGAGTAGGGGTCCTTTTCATCACACCACAAGGTGATTGTATCCTGAAATAATACAGGTTGTCTTTCCCTTGCACCAATAAGATTGCAACTTGTATGTGGCTCTTGTCATAGGAATCTAAATTGTAGTACAATGACAAATCATGGCACTCAAGGCCTATAGGGACTCAGAATTGATTATCAACCAGGTCAACAATGAATATAGGATGACAAACTTACCCTGTACAAGAAGCTAGTGGAGGATCTCAAGGAGTTCTTCATCAATATAACATTTGAGTAGATACCAAGGGTAAACAATAGAGTAGTTGATGCTATGGCTACAATTGGATCATTGTTAGATATCCCACAGAGAAATGTCCATAAACATGAATTCCTTATGGAGAAACTTCATATACTAGCTTTTGAGGTACCAGAGTATGAGTTCATGTGTGAAATTGTTGGTCCCAATGATCCTTAGTACCACAAAATATTCACCTACTTGAAAATAGGAGTCTGCCCAGTCAACATCAGGCCAAACCTCAAGAGAACCTTCATTAAAAAGTCATCCTGCTTTGTCATCTTAGGTGACACCCTTTACCATAGGAGTATCAAAAGGACCCCTATTGCATTGCCTTAACCTTGAGGAAGCTTTGACTACCTTAACAGAGGTACACAATGGTATTTGTGGTTCACATTCTAGTTGTATGACTTGGGCCAAGAAACTATTGAGGACGGGGTACTACTGGCCTATGATGGAGAAAGAAGCCCATGAATATGTTCAAAAGTGTATGCAATGCCAATAACATGGAGACCTCATCCATGCACCAACTCAAGAGCTCTAACCGATTGTAACACCTTGGCATTTTTCACAATGGGGGCTCGATCTCACTGTCAAAATCACACCCACCTCATCTATGGACACAAGTTCATTATCACTACCACATAATACTTCATCAAGTGGGTAGAAGCCATCCCCACAACCTATATCATAGGGAAGAAGATCTCAAAATTCATCCTAATTTTTCTCATTTTCCATTATGGTGTTCCACAAGCCCTTAGATAATGGAACACCTTTCAAAAACTAGGATGTTTAGGAGCTATGCCAAAAATTCAATATCCAACACCATTTCTCCACCCCCTATTACCTTTAGAGTAATGGCAAGGCTAAGGCTTATAATAAGGCCATCCTAAAAATCCTCAAGAAAATAGTCAATGAAGTTGGTCATGATTGCAACCTATAGTTGAATCCTGCCCAATGGGCCTACCGAACAAGTATCTACACACCTACAGGTGCAACCCCCTTCTCCCTGGTCTATGGATGAGAAGCCATCCTTCCCATTGAGATAAAGCTTCCATCCCTAAGAATATCATTATAGAATTTCATTACTGATGAGGAATATTGGTTATCACAGTTGAACGAGCTAGAACTAGTGGATGAGTGAGCATGGACGCTTTGAACCATCTATAGGTGTATCATAACTTTCTAAAGAGGAGCTACAATGTAGAAGATCAAAATTTGGTCCTTCCAAGTTAGACAACTCATGTTGAAAGAAAATTAGAAGAATGTACCAAATCTAGATAGCAAGGGAAAGTTTGAACCCAACTGGTTGGGATCCTTTGTCATCACCACAAGTTACAAGTTAGGGGCATATAAGTTATCCACACCCAAATGTGAGCCCTTGCAGGATCCCATCAATAGCTCCCATCTCAAAATTTTTTAAGCCTAAGCCTACAAGGTATAAATCCAAAAACACAAAAAAATCAAAATATATAAAAATCCAAAAAAAAGGGTTAGAAAAAAGATTGAAAATAGGCACCTTGTGTAAATAAAGAACTTTCCTTCCACCATCGATTCATTAGCTTGTTTTGCATCACTTCCCATTGCATTCCATATTTCTTTCATCCCCCATTCACATTTGCACCATAGCTTTATCCTGTGTCGGTATCATGTTCCATTCTAGTATTACTTGGCACATTTCTAAGGTTAGTTTGTCTTGCCTATATCAAGGTAGTCTATTGCATCACGCTGGGGGAATGTCTTTATACTTGCATCGAATTAGATTCATGTATATTCTTGAAATCCTCAAAACATTAGAAAATCCAAAAACATTCATAAAACTGAAAAAATCCAAAAACATCCAAAACATGCTAAAAAACAAAAAATAGGTCAAAAATAGAAAAATTCAAAAACACAGTCATCATGTCAAACTACAAGTCTCTGAGCTTGAACGTAGGCAAGGCTAATCATTGATCAACCCTCGAGACACATTAGGTCAGTCCTTTAGGAGTTTGTCATAATAAACTAGCAATCCATTTGTTCATTCTTCAACAATAAACGAGTAAGTGTCAGTCGAACTGCATGGTCTCTGCATGTATAACATAGGAAAGGATAATCTTTGAACAACCCCCAAGGCCCCTAGGATAGGTCCTTAGGTTAGGTTCTTGGTCAAAACCTTGGAAAACATAAAAACATTGAAAATTTTGAAAATCAAAACATTTGTAAAACATCTTGAAAATCCAAAAAAAGCCTCAAAACATTTCCAAATACCAAAAAAATTCAAAAAAGCCAAAAATAATCCATTTCATTTTGCTTTCACCTGAAATAAACATTCACTCAAAATAAATCAATTGTCACCTTCAACCTTTGGAAAAACAATCAAAAACAAGTATAGCAAATTGAAAGTGTAAACTCAAATGTCAGGGCCTTAAGTCTAGGTCGATAGGTAAAAAAGTTGGTCATCTCTTGGTATCAATAGTCAATCATCTTGTTATTATCACAATCATCTAATAACATCATTTCCTAGGACACATCCTTCCTATAATGGAAAACAACATCAGGCATCACCGTAGTTTAGTCTAGGCTAGAGGTATGAAGAACATTAACTTGTTTGTTTACTTGATCTTTTTTGTTGATTTATCTTATTATGCTTATTCTGATGACCTCTTGATAATGTCTAATCAAAAAAATGATTTAGAGAGAATGGAATGGAGCATTGATCATTATCTTTCATTTGCTATGTTTTTTGGATATTCTTGAAATATAACCTTGGGCATGCTAATTTTGTTTGTTGTGTAGGGAGGATGTTTTGGATATCTTGTTGACTATTACATTGGGAGGTTTTGAAATTTCTATGTTTGGTCCAAGATGTTTGAAATTTCTAAATTACACTCTAACAAGGTTTCGTATGGCAGGTGTGAACAAGGATACTCCTATTTGTTTGTTGAGTCAAAGTCCATTTAACTAGGTACAACGTCATCTTGGTTATCTATACCTTTATGAATTGTATCTATGTGTGTTATCAAACACAAGGAAAGTAATTCTCTTTATGTCCCCAATCCCTGATAAGTAAGACATCATCATCATTCATCATCATATCTAATAAAGTCTCAATGACTCATAGACTTGTTGGATTTCTGCATCATCTTAGACTCAAGGGTTGATCCCTCTCTTTCTACTAACATGGTATCATGAAATCCAAATAAAAACTATCTATATCCATCCTACATCCACAAACCAAAAACATATTGCATATCATACATAATAGGAAACATTATCCATCATTGCATTATAATTTAGGGTGTTTAGCATAATATAGATTTGTTATTCTAAGCATCTCATAATTTATAACACATGTGCATTATCATCCATCGCATAACACTATAAGCATCTTAAAATCATCACACCTTACATACCACATGGGAAAGATACTAAAAGTGAAATAAGCATTGTGACCAATGACATAATGAAGGTTAACTACACACCCGATCTATATGAATTTGAGACATATTTAACCCAATAAGCATTAATCCCAATAAGATCATTCACTATAAACAAAGAAAAAAAAAGCAATTAAAACTAACATTCTAAATCATGAAAACTTGAAAAACCTCTAATCTAAGACATTTAAACTTATCCTATTGGGGGAGCGGTGTCACATTGATGTGGAATGTCGACCCTTTCCCAATCTCTTGGATAATGAGCTTGTTTCAATTAGTTTTATTGAAGAAAACTGATGAAACCATTGATAGATGTGTATGAAAACATGATTTAAAGCTAAATGAGTATGATGCAAGCTATTTTAATATGATTTATGCTAAGATGATTGATATGGGTGTATGCAAATCTACTCTAAATGTATGGAAGCTTAAAAAGATTAAAATCCTAATTAACAACTAAGCTAATTGTATACATTTATGTTATCATGGAAGCCATTAATGCAACCTTAAAGCTAATATGCAACTAAAAATAAACTAATAAATGCTAAAGGGTATGTGCAGGATCATCATGGGAAAAACAGGCCCTTAAGTGGCCAAAAATTCAGAAAAATCAGAGTTAGGAAACTTGACGTAAAAATTTGAATAAGTTATCTATATTATTTAAAAAATATGTAAGAATAGAATCTGTAGCAAATTGAATGTAGTTTCTAAACTACTAGGTTTTTTTTTTTTTAAAATCTATTTTGTGAAAATTTGAAATTTCAATGCAATAGTACTTAAATTTCAGGGAAAAAAAGAAGTAGGTGTTTGTCTGACCACTCTAACCACAAAAAAATGATAATATATTTTTATAAGATTTATATATAAGTAGAGGACTCATGTCCGAATGGGATGCATATTTTTTTGTAATTTTTTTCCAAATAAATAATTAACTATGAATTTTTAATTACAACTTTTAAAAAATATAAAAACTCGTATATCTGACCACCTTAACTTGGTCAAAGATTCATGAAATTCATTTTTTTTTTTAATCCTATATTATGAAAAGCATATAATGTGACACATGTTTTGGATTCAAAAAATGTGATACCATTTGAAAGCTATATATTTTTCATTCAGCCTATCAATCAGGATTTTAGTTGTAATTCAAATAGAAAATAAATAATAATTATTTATTAAATTCGAAGTAAAGCATAATTTATATTGGCGGAAAGCTAAGAATCTCCTTTAAAAACCCTTTTTGTTTCATCAATTTTAGGTAAAAAAATTTGTTAGCCACATACCCTACACATACGCATCATATCACCACTTTTTTTCCCATGATCATGATCCTGCACATACCCAAATGTGAGTAAAGTATTAGTGTTAGTGTAAGTGAATTCAACAACATAAGTTTTCAATTGAAAGATGGATCCATTTGTCTCCAAATAGTGTTCTATTTATAGGAAGGTATATGAGAAATGAAGGGTTGAGATAAAAAAAGATCAATCAACGGTCAAGGATGAAAGGAAGAAGAGGCATGGACCATGGATTCTCATCAATGGGTGAGAATGCAAGATGATATTTAATCAAGGGTTCTCATTTGTTCCAAACAAACACACTTTTGACCTGCACACACAAGTCACAAGGTAACTTGCTCAAGAAGCCAAGTGAGAATATCCCTTTTTCAAATGATTGAAGGAGAGAGTTAATTCTTTGGAATATTCGCATGGGTGAGGAAATAGATATTTTGAAAATTAAAACAAAGTTTAATTGTGCAAAAGGGGGAAGAATATTCCATGGGAAATTCCCCTTTTGGAGGAATGTGCAAAGAGGGAATATTCCCTTGCAAGTGGAAGAATTAGTAATTTGATAATTAAAACAAAGTTTTAATTATGCAAATTAGGGGATTTATATTATATTCATTTAATAATTGATTTAATGGATATCAAATGAAAAAGCAATGGATGAGATTGATTTGATCTATCAATGGTAAAAAATGAAAGGAGGATGAAACATGGATCAAGGATTATCATCAATGGCTGAGAATCAAAGATCACATGGATGAAAAAAAGATCAAGGGTTCACAACCATGCAAACAAACACACTTTGCAACAACTTTAAAAAGTTGTTTCAAAGTTTGTTTGGAGTAATCATTACCTTTTTTTGGAGGAAAAGAAGAATATATTCCCTATAAAAGTGGATGAGAGAGAAATTAACAATTTAGTTAATTAAAACTAAATTTGAATGTGCAAGATAAGGAATGTGAGGATATTAATTAAATTATTGATTTATTTAATGAAAAGGAGGTGCAAATATGATTTTAATTAAACAATTTAGGTTATTTGACTAAATAAGAGGACTTAGGGTTAAAATTAAATAATTTTTATTATTTAATTAAATAGGATGAAATTTCAATGTGAGAGGGGGTGAATTAACCCAATTAGGATAATCAGATTAGTAGGTGAAAATGAGACATTTAATTAAATAAGTAGGCTTATTTAATTAAACAAGAAAAACAAGGATGGGTTTGAAGATGAAATGATGTTAGTTAGCTAATGTGATCCATTAAGACATTTTTAAGTTTCTACAAGCATAATCATTAATCACATCCATCTCACATGCATTATCATCAACAAGCATCTCATAACATCTTTATCATCCATCACATAAAGGTACATCCATACAAATCTATCATACATTACATGTGCATCATACATATATCAATAACATCACATACATCACATCATAAAACATGAAGCATCATAGCATAATCAATAATTGCATCCATCCATAATGCATTCATACATCCATAACACACAAGATAAAATAATAGCATCACATTATATAAATCTCATCAGAGCCATCTCATATATAATAAACCAAAAAAGTTGAATGTCATGATACAATTGGAATTAGATATGTAATGTCATCATAGGGAATATACAAGAGGCTAATCAAAACTCAACCAATGAATGTATATACATCACAAATTAGACTGTACATAAAAAAAGTATCTAAGTACTATCTATGCCCTAAGCTCCCCACGCACTGTCAACCATTGTGGTGGTTGCCTTGGCTCTGATGGTGAGACCCTAATGGTCTATTTGATGGCCCCGGGTGAGACTTACTCAGCACAACTTGGCTGATATGGGAGAAATATGGCTTTCGACACTCCTGTGGGTAGGCTCTATAGTGAAGTGACTAGTAATATGATGCCTCTTTCATTGCTCGTCTGTACGATGATCGCCTGTCCCTACGCCTGCTTTGCTGCTACCTCTAACTGCTAGCAGTGACCTGTCTCTTGAGCCAAATTAAGGTCTACATCTTGCCTTTGCTGGCAATCTTGCGCTATTTCCTATCTTGCTTGATCCCTCTATTGGATTAGGGTTTGAATCTGAGCTTGTGCCTATTGTAATTTCCCTCTCAAAGCCTGAATTTGCGCTTGTAACACTGTTATTTGTGCATCCCTAGGATCTCGACTTGGTTGTGGCTATTGGGGTGGCTACTAGGGTGCTCTTTGTCTCATCGGTGACACTAGGGGTGGCACCTATCCATCGTGCCCATCATGTCTGCCATGCCTGTAACCTCTGTCCTGACCATCTTGTGGCTAATGAGGTGGCTACTATGGAACCTATCCAATCCATGGTCCTCTAACATGTCCCTTGCCTACTATTGGCACTATCGGTAATGTCAATCTGATGGGAACATGGGCCTGCTAGTAGGTGTCATACGCTTGTGTAGTGCTCACATCTGCAGAACCATCAAAATACACCCATGGCTACATGACTAATTGTCTAAAATCATCAATAGCAACCAAAGGCTAGATCTACTACCCCCAAGCTATCTCCCAAGTTCGTCATCCAAAGATGGCTTTGTATGTTGCATCAGGTGCATCCTACACCTTTCAGAACTATCAAGCAACTCTTTTAGGGGGATATCACTCAATCATATGATACTCGCATCCCTGTATGTACCTGGTCTAATGAGAGTAAAACAACTGCTCATCATCATCATACTACCTATGAAAATGGAGCCAAGGCCTCCATCAAAAAACTAACATCTCTTCAATAACCCTTCTCCAATGTGAGATGCCTATAATGCCTATGTAGTGGAGGGTGGTCATACCCCCATATCAATAGACCGTTGGATCATCCCAGTCTATCTGCATGTCTTCAATTGTGGGTCTCAAGACTACTATATGCTCATAGGCCCAGATGTGAAGTAGTGTCACCCCACTAACCCCAATGTTGCGAGCCCCATAGTATACAACCTGGTTCATGTTGTGATATAATGAAGCCAGGACAACTGGCCCCCAGGAATAGATGATCATCTCCTCCATCATGTGGGACCAGATGATTCCCCATCCAATGTTGCATCCCCATGCTCGTCTGTCGGGAACAACGACTCCCCAAATCAGTGCATTGATGAATAAAGTCAAATCTAGGGCAATCCCCTCATAATTATCGAAGTCAAGCTGCCCACTCTCTACCTCATATTGTTCAACATTAAACAATTGAAATATGGCATCCCCACCAGCCTTGACATCATAAATGATACACTTGTCATGTATGGAGATTCACAAGATCTTCCAAACATCCTCCAAGGTCACTATGGTCTCTCTAGTTGGTAGATGGAATGATGAAGTCTCACTCCACCATCTCTCAACCAATGTGGTCATCATGGCTAGGTGCGTCTTGACTATAGGCATCTACACCACATGGCCAAATCCAATCAAACCTAGGAAAAATAGAGCCACATCGCTCAAGTGCCTTGCTCGGTGCAGTATCTGACCTAAGTTTTTTGAAAATTAAAATCCTTCATGCAAGTGACTTCATGCATCCCAAATTCCCACAACGTCAAATTTAAACAACCTAGCAAGTTTTTTGAAAATTAAAATCCTTGAAAAGCAAAGGCAAGTCAAAATTTGCAAAGGTGACACTCTGTGTTTTCACAAAAGTGACGAAATAAATGAAGGTAGCGCTACCCTACAAATGCAAGTCGACATTTCCTTGCGGTGCCATGCTCTCCTAGGCTCACACAACACTATCATGCAAAGGTGGGTCGACATCCCATGCACGACCCTGGGACCTTATAGTGCCACATGATGCTATCCTACAAAGGTGGGTGGACATTGAAAAAAGTGACACCAATTGTAACATTAGCAATGTCCTAGAGAGCCACTTTTTGCTAACCTAATCAAAACCTAATAAATGCGCTTAAAACATGAAAATTGAGAAAAGTTTCAAAATGCATACCAGGGGTCCTACATCTTTAGGCCACTGGAACTCTCAAACCCACTCCATCTGATGTCTAGGAAGCACACAAGCTGCCATTCCGTCAGCACCTTAGAGAAAATTTGCAAGAAATCTAGAAGGTGGAGTGTGTAAATGAGTTGAAAATGACCCCTTCATCCCTATTTAAGCATCTTTTCAGGGATTGTAAGGGTATTTTTTAGGGTTTTTGAGCCCATTAATCCATTTTTTGCCTAACAAAGCCTGTTTTGACCCATTTTCGTTGTCATGAGCCTATTTTTGCATCTTGTGGGCTATTTTTTATGCCTAAATCCTTGTTGAACCTTTTTTGTGAGCTCAACCCAAAATTGGAATTTTTGCTAGATCTCTCAAGGGGGTAGTGTAGCAGCGTAATTCATTCCACTGGGGCAATAGTGGGGCATTCAAAAAATTAAATTTTTTTTGAATTTTGATATTGATAGTGTTATTCTTTGAACCAATGTAGCTAGTATATTGCTTCAAATAGGGGGAAAATGTAGACACTTAAATAAACTAGATTGATATTATGTATCTGATTCTAATAAATTAACATCATTTCTCCTAAATCACTTTGGACTAACCAATTAAGTAAATAATCAACATTATCTAGTTAAATGCATCAAATAATTATTTTTATTAGATTAATTCATCTTTCTTCTAACTAATGTTCATCATATTTAATTAAATCAAATCATTTAATTAAATCCTCCTAAAGTCCTCTCATTTCGATTAAATAAATTAAATCAAATGTCACAATTCCCTAACCCGTCTAAGTTAATTAATTTTGAATTAATTAACATTAAATCACTTTCTAATCATCATTAACAAATCCTCCATCTTTAACTCTTCAAGAGTTAAATCAACCCATGGTCAACTAACCAGGTTGCACATGAAAATAGTTTCTTTTAATTATCTAATTCCTATATTTACCCTCACAAAGGCATATTCCTAAGAATATTCCTCCCAACTACCTCTCCATTGAATTTCCCTCCAAAGGTTTTAAATAACCTCTTACACAATCATTAACTCCTCTTACATCCTCATTTATTCTTCTTACATCCTCTCACATCCTCAACCATATTAATTTACTTTTTCTTACAACCTTTCAAATCCTCAACCATATTCATTTACTCCTTTTACATCTCCTTTACTCAACACATTCCCCAAAATGTGTTCCACCCTCATCCAATAGAATTGTGAAAAGTGTCACATTCTCATTGGCTCCCCTTTTATCCCATATTCACCAATTTCTCTCATTCTTCAACCCTTGAGTCCTATAAATATTGGTTTTTTCTACACAATATGGATCTACAACTTCAAGAATTCTCACTATAGGCATTTTTCACTCATACCATTCACCATTTTCATCACAATTTGAGCTTGTTTCATAATTTTAGGTACTTGGGATCACTACATCATTGAAGCTTATCAAAGAGATTGGGAAAGGGCTTCTTTCCACATCAAAGATGCACAATCCCCCTATGGGATGAAGGTTTAGCTATTTTAAGTTGATTGCATGTCATTTTTGGTTTGTTTATGCTCTCATTTTCATATTTTATTCTTGATTTAGCTAAGAATTTCATAGGGAATTCTAGATTTGTGTTTCTAACATGATTAACTATTGTAGGATATGTTGTTCACAAAATTTAGTGGGAAAGTGCTTATTTAATCCATCTTCAGAGGCTCACAATGTTTTAGTTCAAAATTTTGCTCTTAAGTCACTTTTCAGTTTTTTGGGACACTTTGCAACTATCTGGGCATATCAGTCCCAGTACACCCTTTTTGCTAGATTTCTAGAGATCCTGAACAGTCACTAGGAGATTCCAAATTCAGCCCAAAAACCCTAGACTGGGACTAAATCACCCAACTTGGTGTATGAGTCCCTGTGCACCTCAAACAATAGATTTTCGAGGTTTTGCAAACCTTGTTTTGATCTCTTCGATCTTACAAGTATTTTTTTGTTTATCAATATAATTTCATATCTTCAAGTTTCTAAGGTTTTGTGCATTAATGTTGGCATTTCTCCTTTGAAAATTCATTTTAATGGTGAACCCCAGTTTAATCACAGAAGGAAACCACTATTCCTTCCCTTAATTGAGTTACTTGGTTGAGGGATCTAGGTTTCCTAATGATAAAAGTGTGAAATAGGACTTAAGTTCCATCTCCCAAAAGGTCAAACCTGATTTTTGTTTAGTCATTTTGGTTAACCTAACCTTTGGGCCCTAAAATTTCTAATTTGGAGAACATTATAGTCCTAGATCTAGATTGCATTAAAACTTTGCATTAGATTTTCTTTAGTTGATTTTCTATCTATCTCTCTCTCTTTCTATCTCTCTTTATCTCTATCTCTATTTGTATGTCTCTGTCTCTATCTCTATCTCTCTTGATATCTCTCTTAGGTCTCTCACTCTCTCTAATTTTATCTCTCTCTCTCTCTATCATTCTTTGTCTATGTTTTTATCTTTGTCTCTTTCTCTCTCTATCTCTCTCTTTGTCTCTCTATCTTTGTCTCTATCTCTGTCTCTGTCTCTATCTTTGTCTTTGTCTGTCTCTATCTTTGTCTCTGTCTCTATTTGTTTCTCAATCTATCTTTGTCTCTCTATCTCTATCTCTATCTCTATCTCTATCTCTATCTCTATCTCTATCTCTATCTCTCTATCTCTATCTCTATCTCTATCTCTATCTCTATCTCTATCTCTATCTCTATCTCTATCTCTATCTCTATCTCTATCTCTATCTCTATCTTTGTCTCTATCTCTATCTCTCTGTCTTTGTCTCTCTCTACCTGTCTGTCTCTCTCTGTGTCTCTTTGTCTCTCTTTGTCTCTCTCTTTTTCTGGACATCTCAATATCTATCTTTTTCTATCTCTCATCTATGTCTATGTCTCTGTCTTTATCTCTATGTCTGTCTCTCTCTGTCTTTGTCTCTATCTTTGTCTATGTCCCTATCTCTGTCTCTCTCTATGTCTATCTACCTTTGTCTCTATTTTTGTCTCTCTCTGTATCTATGTTTTTCTATCTCTCTCTGTCTCTTTCTCTCTCACTCTCACTCTCTTTCTCTCTCTATCTCTCTCTATCTCTATCTCTGTCTCTATCCCTTTCTATGTCTCTATCCCTATCTCTCTGCCTCTCTCTCTTTGTATATATATATATATCTCTTTATGTCTCTCTTTATATATCTTTGTCTCTGTCTCTGTCTTTATCTCTATCTTTGGCTCTCTTTGTCTCTCTATCTTTGTCTCTCTATCTCACTCTGTCTATTTGTCTCTCTTTGTATATATATATGTCTCTTTGTCTCTATCTATCTCTATCCGTGTCTCTATCTCTGTCTATGTCTCTATCTTTACCTCTATCTCTATCTCTGTCTCTTTCTTTGTCTCCATTTTTGTCTCTATCTCTATCTCTATCTCTATCTCTATCTCTCTCTATCTCTATCTCTTGTCTTTGTATCTATCTATATCTTAGTCTCTGTCTTTGTCTCTCTATCTCTCTATCCTTGTCCATGTCTATGTCTCTATCTTTGTCTTTGTCTCTATCTTTGTCTCTGTCTTTGTCTTTGTCTTTCTCTGCCTCTATCTCTCTCTTTGTATCTCTCTCTCTCTCTCTCTCTCTCTCTCTCTCTCTCTATGTCTATGTCTATGTATCTATATTTGTCTATGTCTCTATCTCTATCTCTATCTCTATCTCTACCTCCATCTCTGTCTCTTCCTTTGTCTCTGTTTCTGTCTCTATCTTTTTCTTTGTCTCTATCTCTATCTTTGTCTCTATCTCTGTCTTTGTCTCTATGTATATTTGTCTCTATCTCTATCTCTATCTCTATCTCTATCTCTATATATATCTCTTTTTGTCTTCTATCTCTTTTTTTGTCTTTCTCTCTGCTCCTCTATCTATTTGTCTATTTTTCTATCTATCTATTTATCTTTTTCTCTGTCTTTATATATGTATGTTTATCTCTCTATCTCTCTATCTCTCTTTGTCTTTCTATCTCTATTTGTCTTTGCTTGTCTCTATCTCTATATTTATCTCAATCTCTATCATTGTCTATATCTCTATCTCTGTTTCTATCTTTCTCTCTATTTTTGTCTTTCTCTCTCTCTCTCTCTAGATCTCTCTTAGGTCTCTCCCTCCCTCAATCCATCCCACTAGGTACCTAGTGAACTCTCTCTCACTCCAACCCCGTCTCTCTCTATTAAGATGAGCTCCCTCCCTCTATTCCTCTAACCCCATTTCTCTCTTAGGTCTCTCCCTCTCACCCTAACTATATAACTCCCTCTCTTTCAAGTCTCTCCATCCTTGTATCCCTCCCACCTCTCTTTCTCTTGTCTCTCCCTCCATCTATCCTTCCCACTCTCTCTCTCTTGGGTCTCTCCCTCCCTCTATCTCTCCCACCCTACCAAGACAACTCTCTCTTAGGTTTGTCCCTCCCTTTATCCCTCTCAAACCCCTCTCTCTCTCTCAGGTCTCTCTCTCCTTTGCTCTTAGGTCTCTTATTCCCACCCTACCTAGAAAACTCTCTCTCACTCCCTCCTCATATCCCTTCCTCTCTCAAGTATCTCCTTATGTCTATCCCTCCCACCCTCCTAGATAACCATCTCTCTCTCTCATTCCCTGTCTCTCTCAGGCCTCTCCTTCCCACCCTACCTAGACCTAACTCTCTCTCTCTAGTCTCTCCCTCGCACCAAGTACCTAGATAACTCTATCTATCGCCCCCTCTCTCTATCTCACTATATATATATATATATATATATATATATATATATATATATATATATATATATATATATATATATATATATATATATATATATATAATGAATGTAGTATATAATTATATAATATACTATATAATGTAGTATATATATTACATACTATTAATATAATATATAATATATAATACATTATATTATATAATATTATGTATTATATATAATATATATATTATATATAATACATAATATAATATAATATGTATTATTAATAATATTTTAATAAAATACTTGCCCATGTGTCACCTGGGTGCTAATCTTTTTTCTACGTCCACCTTGGATCTGATGTGGCTAGAATTGGCACATGGGCATCTAGTGTTTGTGGGAATGTCGAGGTGCTGGCTCTGTCCTGGCCATACTTCAATTGATGAGTTAAGATTGGAAAATGACTCAAAGTGATATTCATGTAGCAACACTTTTTGAAAATTAAATACATTTAATTACTAATGTGAAATTAAGGCACAGTTCATTCGTGGGGTGTCCTTGCATTGAGGTGGCGGCTAGACACATAATGGTGTTTAGCTGCAAGCTAACGACTCATGACGCTAGCAAGTCATGTGATCCCAGGGGACGAGCTTATTTAAATGAATGTCAATTTCATTTAGCTCTGCACTCATCACTAGCAATGGAGACTTTGATTAGATTGAGATGCTGCAACTAAAAAATGACCTTCCTGGGGTTCATTTCAGATCACAAGTTGCAGAAAATTTTCCTTGTTAAGGATATGTTCTCCCTCAAGGCAATGTGAATGGGTATTGGGAGAGAATTCTCCATCTCCATAAATGGATACCATGTCAATTCAAACATATCTTCATGATTCCTTACCTCCCTGCTGGACTTAGAACTACCTAAGGTTTAATTCTTGCTATTAAATTGTGACTGGTTTTCAAAGCGACGTTTCTGCAGGATAATCTTGACACGATCATGGTGGCTGAACTTGGTGTAGGCATCCCTTGGTCAGACGACATCGACGATATGTTTCGGTTAGGGGTGGATGTGGAGTGCCAACATTTCATTTTAAACTTGGATGAGACCGATTTGGCCTGACACAGGCATTGGGCCTCAATTGGCTGTAACTTCCTAAGGAGGAGATTGGGGACGGCCATGGTTGATGGTGGGCAGCACGGCTAAATGATTTTATAGAGATCGTGGAGTAGGTTGGCTTCTTCAAGGACAACAACTAAAACTGGTGATGTGGGTTCTCCTTTTTGTCTACGAAGGTTCTTGCTAAATGGATTTGGGGTTTGTTTGGTTGCCATGCTGGCAAATGCAATGTATTTTGGGTTGGGGTTGTAAATCATGTCTTTCTTTCTTCACCTTGTGCCATTTTTGGGGGCTAGTATGATGTAAATTTTTGAATAAATTAATATAATTCATATAACTTTAGTTGCGTATTACGAATAAAAAAATATAGAGTATTATAGATAATGCATGTAATGGATATTTGTTAGAAATGGATATCCATTTTTTCTGACAAAATCAATAGGCTTAGGATTTGGCTCGAGATTACGATGAGATTTGGCTTAGAATTTCCATACCTGGAAAGTCAACTGAAAAAATGTGTTTACAAAATTTCCTTAGTTTTCCAAAGTTCACCTTTTTTTGTGGCTGACGACTTTTTTATTCAAATTTGATGAAATGAAAAAGGGTTTATTGAATAAATTTTCAGCTTTCCACCAAAATAAGATATGCCTTATTTTTAATTTAATATATAATTATTATTGATTTCCTACATACATTACGACTAAAGTCTTGATTGCTAGGCTAAGTGAAAAAATTCTATAATTTTCAAACTATTTCACATTTTTCGAATCTAAAAAATGTGGCACCTTCTATGCTTCTCATACTATAGGATAACTTTTTTGACTTTCATAAATTTTTTACCAAGTTATGGTGGTCAAACAATTACATTTTAATAATTTTGAAATATTCTAATAAAAAATCATAACTAATTATTTACTTACAAAAAAAAATGCAGCACATCTGGGCATGTGTCCTCTACTTATATTGGAAGTTTCATTTTTTTTCTTGTACTTAGGTTGGTTAGACATACGCCAAATTTTTATCTTTTTCCTAAAAACTTAGTACTACTACATTCAAATTTCAAATTTTCACACAATAGATTTACTTTTTTCCAAAAAAGGACTAGTAGCCTAGAAAATACATTCAATTTTCTACACATTTTGTTATTACATATTTTTCAAATTATGTTAATAACCTATTCAAATTTTTATGTCAAGTTGTCTAACTTTGGTTTTTTGAATTTTCATTGCCACTTAGTGGCCTATTTTGGACCACCATGATCCTGCACTGACCCTTCACCTCTTTTCCATCAATAGGAATGGAAGCATATGACATATCCAATTGCATATTTCCTCCCAGAACTATAGATCACCTTCTTATCAAAAGCATCCCATATGTGGGAGGAATGTTCACAACATTAACACTCATCACATAATCCTTTTCATGGTATGTTACTAGTTTAAAATGCACCTCTTTGATGTTTCCTATCACAGGAACCTCTCTGGAATCCATAACATAGCATTTTTCAAATGCTTTGTTAATTTGTAGTCCAAGTTCCTTCTTCATGATTTCCACTAGCATGATGTTAGTAGATGCTCCAAAATTAATCATATAATTTTTTACTAACTTATCTTTAATCATGAGAGTCACATAAAATGGGTCCACTTGATTTGGACATGATGTTAATGTGGGACCCAAAAACACTTGAGGAATATCATTAATGATTCCCTCAATATCTTCTTTAATTCTTAGTTCACCCATTTCAGGTGGGGTAATCACATTTTTCTCATTAGAGACCATAGCTACACCATTGATAAGGGAAATTTCCTTCTCTTTGTGCTCCTCAATTCTCATCATCTCCAATAGAGGAACAAAAATTTTCACTTGTGACAATAATTGAAACATGTCCACTAAGTTATAATTGGAAAATCATGCATTGTCATAGTTTTCTCATTTGATTTGTCCCTTTTTTTATCAGGTTTATCTTCATGATTAACCCCAAGACTTTTCTTTTCCTTCTTAGCCTTCATTTTTTTATATTTGGCTCAAATCAAAGGATAAACCACATTTTCATCAATATTCATAGTTTCATGCCCTTTTGTTGACACCTTTGTTTCTTTTGCTTTAATCTCATCACTCTATCTTTATCTTTGTCTTTGGCTCTCTCTCTGGTCTCTCTCACTCTCCATCTCCCTCTCAAGTCTTTCTCTCCCCTCTCTCTCTCTGGTCTCTCTCATTCCCCCCTCTCTCTAGTAGCTCCCACTCCCCCCTCTCTCTCTCTTTGGATGCTCCATCCCTATATCCCTCCAACCCCCCCTCTCTCTCTCAGGTCTCTCTCTCTTTCCCTCTCAAGTGTATCATCCTCTTAGGTCTCTCTCTCTCTAGTGTCTACCTCCTACCCTAACTAGATAACTCTCTCTCTCCCAAGTTTCTCTCACTCTCCATCTTTATATCAGGTCTCTCTCTTTCTCTGAGGTCCCTCTCACTCTCCATCTCCTGCTCAGGCCTCTCTCTCTCTAAAGGACTAAACACGTTTGTTCATTTGGTCTCATTTCTACATGAACTCTATGGATAGATTTGTAAAATCTAGTATTAAAATTAGAGATTAATTAAATATGATCTTTAGATTTATACAAGTCAATTCATTGATCATAAACTTGGGATCAGTCGTATCCCCATATATTGTTATCTAAAAATTCTTTTAAACTCTTCCCATGACCCAATGGTTGCATCAGGTGAGCTTTTGTACCAATATCTAGCATCCTCTATCAAAGACTACATGAATGAATTCATCATGACATCCTCATCCTCAATTTCAAAGTCATCCATCATGTTCACAAATTTTTTCAAATGATCTTCACCTAATATAGCATTATTCATTGAAAATATTATAAGGAAATTTTTGATGTCATTGGGCAAGGCATTTGGGTAACCAGGAACTCTAGTGAAAACTAATTGGATGTACCTTTCCATATGTAAAGGTCTTCTTGCAAGGGGATCCCACTAAGCACCTTGTTGTTGACCAATAGTGTTCTAACCTATACTATTTGGATCAACTTGTGGGTCAGACTATGGGATATTTTGACCTATATGGGATGAATGTTGAACATCAATTGTTGAAGTAATTAGGGAAAAAGTAGTAGGTGGAATTTGAGAATTTGAATTAGAAGCTGAAGAACTTCTAGGTCCATAAGATATTTTTACAAAATATATTTTTCTTTGCAATTTTTCCTTGGCAGCTAGTTGTTTCATCCTTTCTAATTCCCTTTTTAGAGTATCAACTTGTATTTGTAATTGCATATATTTTTTATTAGATACTACAAATGCAGTGACCTTTTGAGATGATACATTTTCATTTATAGTCACCCCTTTTGTAGTGTTGATGGGCTTATTTCCTTTGTCTACAACCTTAGATTCAACCTTTATATTAGAATTTGCTACTATTGTCCTAGCAACAATAGAACTACTCCATGTACTTGTATGGGTATTTCCTATAGGAGCATTCAAAGTGTTACTATGAGATGGGGGATTTAGCTTTTTAGTATTTGATGGAGTGGGCATGGGTATTGAAGAAAGATCTTCTTGATAAGAGTTTTTCATTTGAGCAACCTTTTCTCTTAATTTGTCTCTAAAAAACATATTATTCTTGCTTTGAATATCTTTATCCTTAAGCTTCTTGATCCTTATCTCTTCTAGACTATTCATCTCTTCAAGAAGTTCTTGAAATTCACATGAAAACTCATCCTCATCTGGTAAATTAGTGACACTATCTTAGGTGTCAGTTGGATTTCAACATCCTCAGTAGAGCTAATTGATAAGCCGTACTATAGAGGGCTAGAAGTATTTGCTTTAGGTTTTAGGCTATGAGTAGATTGCTTAGCATCAGAATTATATATTGCAAGTATTTCTCTCTTTGTCTTTTCTACTTGGAAAGGGTATCAGGATGGGGTTGTTCCTCATTTACAATAGGATTAACAACTACATTACATTCATCCATGGGAGGTATTTCATAATCAAGATCAAACAAATTTCCAAACTCTCATTACTACTATCATGGGAATGGCTAGATCCAAGAGGAGGAGGAGGAGGAACAAACTTATAATTTTCTTCTTTCATGACTAGTTACTGAGTATTGTGTGGTAGTTCTCCTTCAAGCTTCTTTTCAGGATCCTTGTTGATTTGAGATCTTGTTACCTTCATTGCTTCTATAATCTTCTTGAGCTTATTTTATTCTTTCTTTTCTTTTACATTGAAAAAGGAGACTCAGAGTCACCACCCAATTATGGGAATTTAAAATATTGAATTATTTCTTAGAGAAGATTGCAACTGTAGAAACAAATGGATAAATCCTAATATAGACAAAAAGGCACTTCACAAAAATATAAAAATTCAACCAGAAAATCTTATGGAAACACTTGGAAATGACAAATGGCTTACTATTTCCCTAGTAGAGTCACCAATCTATGAGTTGTTTTAAATTCCCAACTAGATCTCAAAGGTAATATGAAGAATACATAATTCTAATGATCAATTACCTTGAGGGATTGGCCAACTTAATAGGGAAAAGCTAGATAACACTTTTCTCTGTACTTTAGACTGTGTAGAACCTGGGAGGGTGATCCTTTACAGTATTAATTAAGATTAATTTTTCATTTATGTTAAATACTATGACAAGAATATATGTGCTCCCAAATATACCAAATAATTATAGATAAAATTCTAAAGATAGGCTAGATCCTTAGGCTTTTAAAAATTCAATTGCAAGACAACAATGGAATAACATTAATCAAATAACTTAAACATAAATGGAAATTCATGTTTTATTTTCAAATTATGAGACCAAGGAGATGTATCAGACATAAATATGAAGAGACTGCTACCTTAACCTAGGGTACAAAGTCAAGACATGTATAAATGAAACATTATACAACAATATTTTCCCCCTAATTCATGAAGCATTGCAACAATGCATTACACTATTACACTTCAATATTCAAAACCAATTCTACTTGCAACTCCCTGCAAACATTCATAACATTCAATATTCTTCCTAAAACATTTAATTCACTACTTGAGAAAAAGTTGTAAGAAAAAAATTCACATACAAAAAACACTATGGAGATGAACAAAATGATCCTCAATCAAATTTTATTCATAAATGTAGTGATGTTCACAAAGTAGGAAACAATTTAGCTTTGAGCTTGGAAATCTATTTAAGATTGAATTGGTACTACTATATAAAACCTATCATGTACATTCTATTCTTAGACAATATCCTAGACCAAAATACAGTCTCTATTACAATTGCTCTGCAATACAAAAATTGCCAAAGTCTCATGCAAATGCCCTTGAAATCATTTTTATAGAAACAATTGAGTAAAACAAGCCTAAGGCCAATTTTACACATCATATTTTCATTTGAAAAACTCTTACATAATAAAACATGAGTGCAACTGCTCGTGGAGAGAATATTCCATAAAAGACAAATGCAGTTGCATGTGCAATTGAAAATCCTTGTTGCCTCCAAATTAAGTTCTCATAGAAGATTGTTGTAGCATACTTTTTTGCTCCTTTATCCATCTTCTCTTAGTTCCAAAAACCTAGGAAGTTCCAACCGCATAGATGAAGACAAAAGGTATCCCACTAGAAGAAAAAATACTTTGTTGAAGCTGAAGAAGATTCCAACTGATGCTAAATTGGAAATAAAAGATAAAAGAATTTCTCTACCCCAAATAAAAAATGAAAGAATAATAATGCCAAATAATTAAGACTTTACAACTCAGGTAAATTATTATACTTATCATACCATGCCTTGTATTTTTACTCTGTTGGCCATTGGAAAGCAAGGAACTCATCCAACTTAGCTATACATTTATTATACTTGATAATGGTATGGTTAGATTCTTTCTCAAATTCCTCAAAGAATCAATTTTCTTTCTAGAGCTGGTCAAAACTGCTCTTCAATAGCTCTATTTCAACCTTTTTCTTGTCACATAATAGAAAATCCAACTTGTAGGAATACTTTCAAATTGAGCTTTCAACACACCACAAGGCTTAATCTCTCCATTTTCCTTCTTAATCCTAGGTAACACTCTCAAGTCAGCTTTATCAAACTCATTAACCATTTCTTTTAATTTTTCTTTGAGTTGCTCAACTAATCCCTATTGTTCCCTTGCTACTTTGAAAATTTTGTAAGTGAGAACTATCTCCTTGGGATTATTAGGATCATGTGCAGATCCTTTGCACATTCCAATTAATGAACTTAGCCTAGGAGTCCATTTATTAATCAAGGGAATGCCCCTTTCTTTGTCACTAGTAATTTTTCTAATTGCCATTACCATTTGAAAGTGATTTTTGTGGACATTATCCACCTTCCTCATTATTTTACTCATCAAATGCCCAAGCACAATTGAAATAATGTGCATGTTATTCTCATGGTTATCTTCTTTGCAATGCATCAAAATTTCATCATATGCACCAAGATGCTCTATAGGTTTTTTCTTTCTTTCTCCCTTTAAGACCTAGGAGGTGAAGGAGATGAAGTTCTTGCAACCATTTTTCTGTGCACCTCTTACTACCAAGGCCATTGAAGGTGGGGATGGTTTTTCTACCTGCAATTGATATTATTGTTATTGTTGTCATTGAGCCTACATTTCCTTCAACTTATTATATTCAATTAGTAGTTCTTGGTAATCTTGCATTGCTTTGTCATATTTGTCCTATAGTGCCTCTGTGGAAGCTCTATTGATTGTCCAACATGTACTACCAAATTTTTTTCTTCCACTGTAGGTGTGTCAGCTACTCTTTTGACTATCAGACCTCCCCTTAAGTCTTGTGTTGGTTCTGTAACTACTAATTCTTTAGTATTCAAGGCTAAAGCTCAAACTAGAAAGTAACACTACAACTTCATCCTCCAAATAAAATATCTCCATATCTTGTCTCTTTAGTGTGTCCAAGGTAATGGTTGATCCTATATCCCATTCAAGGAGAAAAAGTATACCACTTTCTCTTACCAAGCACCTTCCTTCTTTACAAGTTATATATCTTTGTTCTATACTCATTTGTGCCACCTCCCTATTAGAGACTTGATCTCTTGTCTCTTGAGGATATTTAGCCCTTTTATCCTTCAATATCTTGACACAGTCTTCCCTTTTGCATCTCCACATGAAATATTTGACCTTTTTGACTTGAAAAATGCATCATCACTCAAGAAATTATTACAAGCCAATTCCTTGATATCCTCATTATTATCTCTTCCTCGAAGGATATCTTTGATTATTTTGTTTAGGGGTGGCTACACATTCTCATCTGTCTATGGAGAAGACATTACCCTCAACACATCATCTCCTGTGATCACATATTCATCTTCCTTCACTAGATCAATGGGACAATCTAGTAGAGGGGCCTTCTCTGCTCTTCTCCTCTTAGGAGATGGCTCTCTAAGGGGAGAGTCAAGTTCAATTACATGAATTTCTGGTAAAAGGGGAAATTTTTGCATTGATGGAGGAGATGGGAGAATTTTTGTATGAGGTGGGGATTGTTGTTGGGCCTATCCTCTAATTACCACTCCCTTAGGCTTCCTCCTGAAAAAATAGAGATATGGTTTGACATTGGGTAGTTGGTAGGAGGGCCTTTCTTCCAACACTATAGCTTTTCCTTTTTATCTTTCCTTAATTGGAGGAGCTTCACCAATTATCTTATCAATATTGCTCAAAACTGCTAGGATTCTTAGGATTGGATCATCTACATTTTCATATGCTCCCCTATAAGAAGCATTCTTCTTTTTTTTTTTCAATCCTCTGGAAAGAAATCTACTTCACTTTCCTCTTATTTACCTCCTTTTCATTTAAGGAATTTTTTATTGCATCTTCCTTGTAATCAGATTCATGGTAGAATTTTGACCTTATGATATTTGTTCTAAGTTTATTAATAAAGTCCTCAGGGTCAAAACTCTTAGCTTGTTGTTGAACCATTTTGAAAGTTTTAAAATTATCATATAACTTCTTCCAACCTTCCTTGTTTAGTCTGAAATATGAAAACACTGTCAAAAAGGGGAAAATGAGCCTTTCATCTAATTAGCCAAGTGTGACTCCTCAAACTTGGAAAGTTGCCATATGAATTCTAAGAAACCAATTCTCAAAGGCACAAAACTGGGTAGGACATGGGTTCTTACTGGTCTTCCATACACTCTAAGGACTATGCAATCAGAGTGGAGAACAAAATCTCCCCAATTATGTTGAATCCCCAAGTCAGGCCTTCTCTCCATAGGCCTCAAAAAATACAATATTGTTGTAGGCACTCTAGGTACTTGTCCATATAGAAAAGATAAGACTCATAGCAAAATGGTTCCTAAATATGACAAAACTTGCTTGCTCACAATGCCTATCCCATACATGGCTCCAATATTGAACTAGAAGTTGGTGCCCATCCTTACCAAGATCATTAACCTAAAGTGTAGGACTAAATTATTTTCTTCCCTTCAATAAAAACATGTGGCATAATAGAGAATACCACCAAAACCTGATTCCATACTTACCATTCTTGATATCCATCAATCCCTTGTGAATGACATCAGAGATGTAGGTTGTAAAGTTAAATTCTTCATTCACCATCACATTTTGGATGTTAGCAGTCATGAACATGAAGGAAATGGGATCCTTTTTTATTTGTCTATTCCCAAGACCTGGCACAATGAATAGTAATTTTTAGATAAATAATTTTCAAAACTATCAAACTTGAAGGGATCTGACTCATTGGGTGATATCATTACACATTTTCCATTATGGCCCTTGAAACTAAACCTCAACAACAAGACTACCCTATAAGTGTTCTTTTTTTGCTGATACTTTTGTTTGTAGGCCTCAAAGTCAATAGGCTTATTGGTAGAAAGGTTATGTTTGAAAATATGAGAGATTGATTGCTTATCAATTAGTACCATGACCCTCCCACTTGTAGTTCATACAATCTGAACTGTCTCATCATAATTTGTTGCAATTGCTTCAACACATTAATTTCCATGAAGACATTGGGGACTTCCAATTTCACCAAGTCAAATTTCAAGATATTTGACATAGGATCAAAAACCTTTCTTTTTCCATACTAGTGGCAAAAGAGTGACGATCAGGATATTGGGAGCTCAACATCTCTACACCCATGAAATTCACCCACCAAATCCTCGATAGGCCCCACTAATCCTTGAACCTTGATCTTCTGAGTTGAAGAACCAGGGTGTTGGGCAAGTAGGTCATTGTGCATATCATGTTTTTTGGAAGAAGTAGAAGCTTGGGCTCATGAGGGAGTCATTTTATAGTTGTGAATTTTGAGAAACTAGGGTTTCCTAACATGTTCAAGGATGTTTTCACAAATTTACATGAAAAGTAGGGAAAATTTAAAACAAAATTGTAGAATATAATTGTGAGAGTAACGATGAGTAATTTGATAGTAATTTAAGAAAAAATCAAGTTATAGAGGACTTCTTTATATTTACACATTGGAAACCCTAATTACCATGAGAAAGCTTTTGATTGCTATGAATTCCTCCTCAATGCTCTGAATGCTTTGGTAAATTATTCAAGTGCTCATAAAACAAATTTTATGGAGAGAATCATTAATTCCAGGGCTAAGAGCTATCTTGTCTCCCATTACTCCCAGCTCACGTGAGCCAGAGCATGCACGTACTCGTTTTGTAATTTTGAATGTGGGTCGTTGATCTCCATGCAAAAGATTAGATCTAATGGCACAAATTGGTTAAACAGATTTGAAAAGATATGACTTGCTTTAAATATACCCTAGGTTAATAGAAACATTCCATTTGGAGTCACTTTACAGCTCAACTAGAGGTTCACCGTCAAAAGAATGAGTCAGTAATGTCCATGTAGTGGCCTCTCATAATTTCATGGTCATGATATTAAGCACCAAATGAAGGCTCGTAGAATGGTGAAAATCCTCAAGATTGTGCCATGTGGACAAGGTGATCGCCTATTAAGTCCCTTTTTATATCTGGCAACCTACCATACTTCATTAACAATTTGCATACACCCATCAGACAACTTAGATGCAACCACGTGGTGACCTTCCATTGTTCCCCATATATATTAGGCCTTAATAAAAAAATCTCTCTAGAATGACATAAAGGTCATAAGAGGATGACACATGGTACCGATCAGGCTACTTTAGATGGTGCATTGTTACATCTCTTCCAAATGTCAATCTCCCGCTCTTTTGTAATCCAACTATGGGTCCACCCCAAAGGGCTCAACAGAATGTCAGAAAGATTTGAATCTCACCACATTGGTTTGATGGGACCTACCAATGGGCCCCACTAATTTTTTAGCTAGATGCCTGCCACATGGTAGCCTCCCACGGTTTCATCTAGTCATGTATTTCCTTAATAAAATAATCTTCACAAAATGACATATGCCAATCAAAATGAAGGCACTTTTCATTTGGAGACTTAACCTGTAGACAACTTAAAGCACATGACTTTAAAACAATTTTATGTGACTAGGTAAAGGGGCCAAATTTAATAAAGGAATTTGGCAAAAACTTAGGTGTTTAATGAATAGTATTAATGTGTGGTGTCAGGTCATGAACTAGAACCAAGGGGTCATTTTAATGAATGACATCCTAGACATAGGTTATAACTTGAGTGACTGATAAACGACTACAAGAAGTTTATGGAATTTTATAAAAATAGTGTTATAGATTTTTTAATATTAGGGTTTATGAAGGGTTTAAGACATAAGAGAAACCCTAGAAACATGAATTTCAAGCCCTTACCATTGAAATTTTACCAAAAATATTAGAAAATGGGACAAATGACTAGGTACCACATAATTTTTACAAAGTACTACTAGGTGCCATATTGTAGCACACTACATGATCAACTTATTTAAATTTTCAAGAAACATACCCTTTTCTTAGCCCTCTCCAATGTTTCGATTTCTCAACCTCTATGTTTTCAATTTATTTTGGCCCATTTGTGAAACATAGATTTAGATGGGATTCCTCTTAGAAAAAATAGAATAAAATATCTATGTTGACATTCATCTATGCAATCAACCACATCATCAGGAAGCATAAATTCTATAGTTTTATAGTAGAATCCCTAGTTTTCTATTCCTCCATTTTATAGACATCTTCTCTTTCATTAGTTTTCTCAGTGGGTTTGGTTTCCTTTTTCCCAACCAAGTAAACGTCAATACTTGAAGAAACAAGACATTAAACTATAATATATTTATATATGTCATTTCATAACTAAACATCTCTATTGCATTCGTTCATTTCTCACCATGATAATATTACACTAGTCAAATAATAACATTTCTATGATCTGGGATCATAATTTCATAATACATGAAATGCATTATAACTATCAAGTTTTAAAATTAAACCATACTCCAAAATAGCAAGAAATAAGACCATCTGCTTAATTTTGGTTGTACTCCTAACATCACCATAACTATAATCAATATGAACCATGCATGTATACATATGTGTATTATGAGGCCAACAAAATGTCAAGATCAAGGTCTGTAACATAGTAATAAAACATAACATAAAATGTCTAATAACAGAATAGATGTAAGTAGAAATATGAAAGTCTATCACTGGAAGGTGGGTCTCACATAACAAGCATAACTCCCCTTTGCAAGTCTTTTATGCACCCACATTTTAAATTTCTTATACAAACTTTTGATGGCTCTATTAAATGATATATCCAATGAGCCAATTAGACTATCTTTTAAAAAAATTGAAGTGCTCAAAGAGATTTACACAACAAACACCTCCATAGATTGTGTTGAGTAATCATTTTTTTTTAAAAAAATTGGTTAAAAAGACTAAGCCTATAATCTATAAATTGAGTTTTTCATTTTATACCAAAAAGCCACACCTTTTGTAATCTTAACATTAGAAGCAAGGTTGAGACATTTTTATCAATAGTAATGAATAATGACCTAAATTTTTTTAGATATATTTAATTATTATTTGTTTACCTTCATCTATTTTTTTTTACACTGATATGGATAATGACCAATTTTTTTTAGCAATAGCAATAAATATCAGACTTATGATAACTCTAATATTGCTGTTGAAACTGATTATTGTTACACCTTTTAGAATTGTAAATATTAAAATTGTTATTTGTCCTTCCACTTTGATTTGGACTATTCCTTCCATTTCTTTGATTCTTATTTTTGCTCTCACTTCTAGATCTTGACCTTCATCTTCTTCTCTCTTTGTCAAATAAAATCTTAGATTTAAATGCATTTTCTAAAGAAGAATTATTGTTCCTATTCATTTTTTATTCATGCAATAATATAGATACAATCAACTTATCTACAAATAACTAGATAAGATCATTAGGCTTTTTCAATTGCAAAGAATATCAATTTACTAGATAAACTTCTAAGAATCTTTTCTAGATATGATCTAATTTAATTAACAATATTCATAACTTGCCTCAACTATTAATATACAAACTCTAAGTCCTTCATTCAACATTCTTAAAATTTCAAAAATAATAATAAAAATTTAACGACTTTCTCGTTAATTGTTCCCTAATAAATTGTTTCCAAAATATCACATTCTCTAATGAACTGTTTAAAAAATATCACATTCTCCTTATTTTCGTTGGAGGTGGCCACATTAATTTCTACGACTCCTTTCTTCTTTCTGAGATTTGGAGCAGCTTCTTCACGTTCAGACTTGGGTGATTTTTCCTTTGTCGGTGGCTCAGAGTATTGATATCTTCCTTTCAAACAAATAAGAGGAGGGCATATATGGTACGTGAAAAGCACTGCGACCTTCTTTCTTTGTCTTTGTTTAATTTTTTTGGGCAACAAATGACATATTAAATTTATCCCTCTTCAGATCGGCAGCTTCATTCCTCTTTTGAACAGCTGTGCTAGGCGGCTTACCAACTATTGCGGCATGTTTACTTTTGGCTGGGCTGGTCCTAAAGTTGCTTTCGGCGGCCTTACAAAATATTCTACGGTCTCTTTTTGAGGTAGATCGCCACGTTGGAAAGCTGCAGAGGGGACGCGAGGTAAATAGGCGCGCTGTGCCTCTTTGAATTTGGCGGCTTCCTTCAATTCTGTGATCTCCTCCTTACCATGATCTCTTTTATCTTCATCCACACTACTCCTTTTTGGAAACTGGTAATTTCCTAAGATCCGCACACATTTCTTTGACCGAGGGTTTCCTTACGTGGAAAGTAGTCCGTTAATCCCGTTTGTTAAGACTGTTTCCTTCTTGGATTCTCCCTTGAGCTTTCCCTGTATTGATGGTTTCCACTTATTCTCTTTTCATCTATGCAGTAATGATATCCATTTATTCTATGCAACATTTTTTTTAATCTGTGTATTAATGATATCCACTTACTTTGTGTAAATCATTTCTCGTTTTACGTGTGCATTAATGATATCCACTTACTTTGCTTCTTTTATTGTACATTAATGATACCGTCCTCCTTTTATTTGTCCATTAATAATACCCTCTTCTTTTTATCTTTGTATTAGTGATATCCACTACTTATATGCAATCTGTTTCTTTCTTTTTTTATCTCTGCGTTGGTGACTACTTTTATCTTGTATTAATGATTACATTGTACAATTTTGTTTCCTCTTTTTTTCTCTCCATTGATGACTGTTCTTATCTCTGTACTAATGATATCCAACTCTATGCAACGTGTATCCTCTTTTTACCTCATTTACTTTATGTAGAGTATTTCCTCTAATTTGTACATTAATAATATATAATTTATACGATACATTACTTCCTTTCCTCTTTGTTAATAAGCAGTGCTCTCTGTGGACGCGTCCTTTAACTTGGCACCCCCTTCCTTGTCTCTGAAACATTTTGGGGTTTGAGCCCCAAATTGGACACAAACCTGCCAGTTGCATCTGCTGATTAGGGACACCCATATATTTTCTATGTTTTTGTCATTTTAAAGTTGAAACTTGGAGCCTTTGAGCATTTTGTTATAATTCTTATATAATATGTATGCACATTGACAATAAAAGCATTTGAATTTTGCTAATTTGTTTGTCAATTCTCACGTGAAATCTGAACTCAAGTGTAATGTTATATATTAATCTTCTACAATATCTACCATAAATGCTTTATCAATATTATGACATAAATATTTGAAATTTCTCTATATTTTAAAAATTTCCCTATCTTTCAATAACCGTCGCTTAAATACCCTAAAAAATAACCAAAAATACATTGACCCTGCCATCCCCAAACTTGGAGGAGCATAGTTAATAAGTAATGACACTCCTCTTCATGCATAGAAAAAAGAGCATCCTTTTAACATCCACTAAACTAAAAATAGCCTATTCATGCATAGAAAAAAGAACATCTTTTTAACATCCACTAAACTAAAAATAGCCTATGACGAACCTTTGTCTTGAAAGACACTTTTAATTGCTTTGCTTTGTCTATGTAAGTTCAGTTTAGTGCGAAGTATAAGCCTCTGCCTTGGAAGCATTTCTTCATCAAAGTCGTTTTTATCAGTTTTTTTGTTTCTTGTTTGTTTCTTTACATCTGGTGGAAATGGCGTCCACTTCTACATCTGGTGGAAATGTTTTTGATCCAATAATACCATCTGCCTCTACTTGTGTTGCATCTTCATCTGGAATGAAACATCTGTCTTGTGATGTATTCATCAATCATCACGGAGATGATGTCAAACACACGGTGGCCAGCAGAATCTACGATCACCTAGATGCTACGGGACTGCGAGTGTTCTTAGACAAAAATGAGCTTAAGCTTGGGGATTTCTTGCCTAGAGCTTTAGAACAAGCAATGCGTAGTGCTTCAGTTCATATTGCAATTTTTTCTGAGCATTATGCACGATCCCCCTGGTGCTTGGCCGAACTGGAATTTATGGTGGAAACGGGCACCACAATTATCCCAGTTTTCTATCATGTTCAGCCTTCTGATTTAAGATGGGCCGTTGGAGGAAATGGAATTTATGCGGATGCCTTCTCCGAGCATGAAAAGAAGGGTAGATACAGTTCAGAAGTGCTTCAGCGCTGGAAAGTGGCACTACAAGTAGTTTCATGTTGTATTGGCGGCATCATTAATAATATAGAGTATGTACCAAATTACTCGTCCTTTTATGTGGGTTTTCCATTCACGTCTCTTTACATAAATTTGTGTATATAATCTTTATGTATTGCGACTTTTTACTTGCCTCTTTCAAATCTAAGCTTAGCTCCCGCTTTATCTTTTCAAATCTTGCCTATCATGGATTTGGTTCCCTTTATGCTTAAATTGATCTATGTTTTAATCGCTTCGACATGCTCAGGGACGAGCAGAGGGTGATAAAAAACGTGGTGAATCGTGTACTGAAAAAAATGGACAAAGTCCCGTTAGAGGTGGCAAAGCATCCAGTCGGTCTAGATGAAGTTGTGCAAGAATTTGAAAAGATTACACTTCAATCTGCGGCTGACAATGTACAGATTGTTGGAATCTGGGGTATGGGCGGAATCGGCAAAACCACCCTCGCAATGGAACTCTATAACAGAAGATGCCCGGGCATGGATTATGCCAGTTTTCTCTCTGATGTTCGAGATGCTGCAGCGAGAGGCCTCTTACTTGAAAAACAGAAGACACTTTTGAAGGGCCTTGCTATCAAAGACGTATCCTTTGACAATATAGCCCATGGGAAAAGAGATTATCAAAAGCCGTTTGAGATCAGTGTCTGCTCTTGTCATTTTGGATGATGTTGATCATGCAGATCAACTGGATGCTCTATTGCCACCAAGGGAGAGCTTAGGCCACCGAAATTTGATTATTGTTACCACACGCGAGTTTGATGTCCTCAATGCATGGGGTATCTCCACTGTTTTTAAAATGAGCCGTCTGAATGCCACTCATGCCCAGCAACTTTTCTGTTGGCATGCATTCTTACAACCCTCTCCACCATCGGAATTTGAGGATCTCGTTAAAAAGTTCTTGAAGGCCTGTCATGGGTTGCCTTTGTCAGTCAAGGTGTTAGGGGGACAGCTTTATGGCAGATCCGATAAAGATTATTGGCAGCGAACGTTAAATAAAATTTCCAGGATATTGCCCAGGGACATCAAACAACGGCTGAAGGTCAGCTATGATGCCCTAGATGATGAAGAAAAAGAAATGTTTCTGGATACAGCGTGTTTCTTTATAGGGCGAAGGAACAATACGGCCATTGCAGTGTGGGACGCCTCAGAGTGGGACGGGCTGATCGGTTGGGAGAGGCTTTTCAATAAATGTCTTGTCGAGCTAGATCAGGGGAATCGCATAAAAATGCACGATCACCTGAGGGATTTAGGAAGGGAAATCTCAAATCGACAGACGCCCTATCGCCTGTGGTTTCGAAACCAGATTATCCAGATTCAGCCTCAACAGGTGAAGTCAGCGCTTTCTTGTTTTGTTGATTGATTGAAAGTGTGTAGTTAATAATAATATGTTTGTAATTTAATAGTTTATTGATAATTTGGAGAATTTTCGGTGGTTAAATCTTCAAAAAGAGTATTCATAATGTGAAGTTCATTTGGAAATATATTTTTATTTTTATGAATATTGGATATTGTTTGTGAAAATTCACTGTCAGTAATTTATCATTGGAAAATTCACCGTCAACAATTCTCCACGGGAAAATTCACCTTCATGACAAATTCACCTCAAAGAAAATTCACCACCAGCAATT
Source organism: Sequoia sempervirens (assembly GCA_007258455.2). Taxonomy (NCBI): domain Eukaryota; kingdom Viridiplantae; phylum Streptophyta; class Pinopsida; order Cupressales; family Cupressaceae; genus Sequoia; species Sequoia sempervirens. The sequence continues at coordinate 167,606,670 of VDFB02105785.1, read as the reverse complement.
TACTGCCAAGAGAAAATTCATGGCATTAATTCGTGGTGTGAATTGCTTAATCCGTGGAGTGAAAATCTGGTGGTGAATTTTCCTTGAGTGAATTTATGATAACTGCGGTCAATTTTCCTAATGCCTTTATTTTTATTTATTGGGTGAAGTTTAGGTTTCTATTATATTTTTATTTTCTTATTTTGGAAGTGGTTTTGTGGTATACAAAATTATGTGAATGATTATAGGAAGTCAACAATGTTAAGAATATCAATTTTTTCATTTATTTTGTATTTTTCTTTGCATCAAAGTTTTTGGTCAAGGAGGAAAATAAAATGTGAAGAAAATAAGACAATTTAGTTGTTGGTTGAATTTCATCATGTATGGTGGATGGGCAAGATGGTTACATCAATCTCTTTGAAGTTAAGAGATCATAGTTTCAAATCCTATAGATTTTTATGTTTATCATTTTTTTTTAAATGGAGTTATTGGAGTTATAAGGATTTTTTATAGTTGTAAGATCTGTTAAATTCAACACTTTAAAATCAAAATTTTCTTCATTCATTTCATGCTTGCATTTACAAAGTTCTTAATGCTTTACATGGCACATTCAAAAGCTAAGATCTAGATGGGTTCATAATGGAGGTGGGCCCACCAAGGGTCAAAGGATCATTCCCTTTCTCCAATTAGCGATTCACTTCAAGAATGAGTAAAATGCTTGAATAAAGTTTTTGGTAGGAGTAGATTTATTTTTTAGCTCAATGGTATGTGTTCTAGATTTGTATTGTATTGTATTTTGTTGTGTTCATCTTTAGTTTCCTTTTGATTGAAAGTTGATGTAAAGAAGTGGTCTAATGAAGTTATGTTATTCAATTTCCATATATTTACTGATAGGTGGTATTAGGTCTTCTTGAATAGTCAACAAGTGGTTTTATACTTCTAACAATTGTTGTTTATTCCAAAGAAGTAGAGAAAAAATGGAGTCAATTGATATGTGGTAAAGTAGTTAGCCATTGGTTAAGGATGGGCCTGAGGGCAATTGCTATAAGGAAGCCTTATGATAATGGTCATTGTAGTTGGGTAATGAATAAAATTGCTCATATTGTATGTGTAAAGGTGGTCAAAGTCATGTTGATAAATGATGAATTTCAACATTTTTGTGTTAGGTAGTGTCTAGAAGAGACAATGAATCTTTATGTTGTGTAACTGTTGAGAAACAAGGTGAAACTACAATAGTAAAATCTCTTACAAGTGCATATAAATTTGAAATATATTCCTTATTTAAGGATTTTCATATGATGATTATATAATTGTATGATCAAAAAACCATATGAACACATGATTTAGTGGAGAACCCCTTTCAAGAAAAAAATCCACACAAGAAAGAGGAAAAGTATTTATTAATCTTCAACAAAGGGGTACATCCAGTACACTAACACTCTCTTCAATCGAACAAAACTCTAGCAATACTTGTGTGCTTGCAAAATAAAATTATGTAACCACCATCTAATACCCTCAATATATAAGCATAGAGAAATAACAAAATCATAAATACTTTACAAAAATAATAGATACCAAAACCATGGTATCATGCAAAAACCCACACCCACCTTGGAGAGCATCTTTTGAGAATACTAAATGATAAATAACTTCATATGGACATCAAATAGATGCAGTCAATTAACCCTTTGAATAGTAAAGGTAACCACAAAGACTTCTTTGATTCCATAACTCCTAACGAATCAAATTCTCAAGTGTAGCACTCTATTTCAAATATCCAATTCACCTACTCAATCTACATCAATTGATGAATGTATGTCTAATGAATTTTCCGCATCATCAATACCATGATATCATAAATATTAATCAAAAGTTCAACATGTTTGGACTAAATATGATATTTATAAATTTTTCTCGAGTCTTAGCTCCTTTATGTATTTAGGCATCATATCACCCATTACTTATAATCAATCTAAAATTTCTTCAAGTGGGTCCCCTTTTGTTAAATTTTCTTGTGATTTTCTCCTTCATCCCCTATGTTCCTATCATGTGCTAGAAGTTGCAAAACATTAAAAAATTTCTAAGTGTGGAGGTCTTTAGTTCAATTTCTAAAAATGTTAGAATTTTGGAGGTTTACAATTTCCCATCTTGACATGCCTTTCCTTCGACCCCTTCCTTTTCCCTTTACTTTGTCAAAATTTAATCTTTCATTTAGTATTTTTTCTTGATTTCTATTGTTTCCTTGATCCTTGATTCCTTATCCATTTTACTATGTTATTTTTTAAAGTCATGGTTTCAGTCGTTTCTTTTCTTGTATACCTTGTGAAATGACTTCCTTAGTATCCTTGATCAATAAATTCTTATATTTTCCAACATATATTTTTTAGAGTTAGAGATGTGGAAATAAATCTAGAATAATATTTTTGGGATGAGGTATGGGGTATTTATGATCCATATAAGTGCTAACAAGGTTCATGCCAAAGCCAATATTTTGATCAAGGCTTAGAAAAATTTAACATAAGTGAGTTTGCGAGATCATGAACTTGCTAAATTTCTAAAAAAGTAAGTTGTCACTAGTTTTTAAGTTTCATAAAAATCTATTAAATATGAAAAGTTTCAATCTAGGCCCAAGGTTTTGATGAAAATATCATCAAGTTAAAGGTGTCAATGCATTTTCACATTTGTGAACTTGTCAAAGTGCTAACAAAATAAGGGTGTAACCAAGTTCACAATTTTGTGAACTCACCAAAATACTATTGATTGTTTTCAACTAATGATGTGTTGGGAAGTTTGTGAGTTCATGAAATCACCAACATACTAACAAGGTTCCAAAAATTTCAAGTTTTTCAACGTGTTCACTTAATGTTCTAGATAAAGTTTTAAGAAGTATGAAGAAATCTTAAGTGAGGGGTATTATCATTCATTTTTATTTTTTCTTGCATAGTTGTAAAATTTTATAGGACATTCAAATATTACCTAATAGTCTATCATCTTGTTCTAGGGTTCATTTATACTTAAAATTTCTACAAATTTAAAATTGCACCCTTCATTCCTTCCATTTTCCTCCACTTCCTCTTTTACAAAATCTTGGTATTGATCTAGATCTCCCTTCCAATCCAAATGTTTAAATATCGTCTCCTTCCTTTGAATCTTCCATATTTTCACCTTTGTAAAATTTTCATGTGGATTTGATTTCATCCCTTTCCCCCACATCCACTTTCAATTTCCACTTTCATAAAGTTCTCCATACTCTTCCTTTCATTCACCTTTGTCGAATTTTAGAGTAGATCTTAAAAAAATCGACTTCCCTCATCCTATTTTGTAGGTTTTTCTCACACCTTTCCCCCTTCCTTTATGGTGGAATTCCTTCAAACCTCTAGAATTTTTCCAATCCCATGAATTTTTAGTTCATCTACTCTTATTCTTTCCATGTGTTCGTTAGGTGATTTTTTAGACTTAATTCCAAATATTTAGTTCCCATGTCCACTTCTACATTGAAACCTTACAAATATTATCAATATTTTATATTTTTTTCCACTTGTGTAGAGTTCAAGCCAACTTTTGGATATCCTATTTTCAAGTCCAATCTTACTTCAAGTCCAATCTTGCATGATTTCCTCACACTTCATTCAAGTCATTCTCTCACTTTCCCCTTTTGTAAAGTTTCATTTTCCTTCAAGACTTCCATTCCGCCATCTATTTTTAACCTTTGGTATTGACTCAAATCCTTGTATATCCTTTTCTCACATCCTATTCTTCTTTGAAATTTCATATTTCTTCTAGATTGCTTATTGCAACCATTGGATCTTCCTAGAAATGTCATTAATACTCAATTTGATTCATTCAACTACTAGATTGGTCTTTTCTCCCCAAAAATCATTGTTAGAACCAAGGAAATGAATCCATGTTTGAAATCAATGGTGGATGATGAAGAACACCATTCCATTATAAGTATAGTGGTTATATTTTCAAATATAGGCAATCTAATGCCTACTTCATGCTACCATTTCAACAAATTTTATGAGATTTCAACTTGTTTCCCATGTAATATTAATGGTATTTGAGTCTTGTGAAACTTCTACAAGGATTTAATGATTGAATTTTTTTTATAAATACCAATTTGTTTGACAAAACAACAAACGATCATTGATCCATTTCCATTTGACTGCAATGTAGGACATCTTCTATGTTTCCAATTCTTGCATGTCCAATCCTTTGTTAAGTAGCTTATTTTATAAATACACAAAGAGATAGATTATTTATGCTAGATATTTATAATTTAATGCCACCTTGGCTATTTGTAGATCCTTAGAGAAGTTCTAAGCAAGGAAGTGTGAGATTTTTTTAGCTCAATCTTTTTCTCTTTCCATATTTGTTGGTATGAATGTACTAAAGATTATATGAGTATCAAATCATCATAAATCATTCTATTTAATGTTCTTTTGAATATTGCATATGTATTTCTTGGAATGGGATGATTAAGCATGTTCAACTATTAATATCATATATCCCTTTTGTTTTTTTTGCGTGTTGTACCCCATTGAATAAAAAATCAATTTGACAAGTGTTTGACCCTCCATGCACCTAAAGGAAACATATTTAACTCATAGTTTAGGATTAGGAACAATAGTCTGTGTACATTTCATGATTTAGTAAATTATACCTAGAGAAAATATATGAAATGAGCTATACTAGTTTTTCATCTTCGAAATACTATCTTACATATCTTGATTATTTTAATAGAGGTATATGTGTAATAGGATAGTCTTTGGTCTAGTGAAAATTATTATGTATATGGATTTATCTTACCAACCAACAACCAATATTTCCAAAAGTAATGTGCACACCAAAATCATTTAAATTCAACATAGAAAGTAAATTTCTCACAAGTATTAGGATATGAAAAACATCATCAATAGTTTTAACCCTCCCATTATTAAAATATTGATCCTTTACTTTATCAATAATCTACTTTGTACTATTGTTTCCAAGGAAAACCTATCCTCCACCATAAGCTATATATGTAAAAAACCACTCCTTATGAGGAGTCATATAATAGGAGCAACTTGAATAAATAATCCAAGTGTCATCACTAATAGTATTAGCATAAATAAATAAATAAATCATTATTATCACTAAATTAGTAAGAATTTTGGTTTGATAGATATCACCTATTCTTTTCCTCAACTTGAATGTAATAGTCTCCTCACAAATATTCAAGTGGACAACCAAATGGTTATTTGTCTCTTCTTTTCTAGTTTTAACCAATCTTCATTAGAAAAATTTGATGGCTTCTTTTCTTGTAAAATAAACAACCAATAGTTTCTTTCTTCAAGTAGATGTTGAAGTTGTCAAACCCAACTTCAGAGTCCAAGAACACCTGCATGAAAGAATACCTATCACAGGGAAGAAAAAATGGAGGAAGAGAGAAAGATATATTTTGCTCTGTGAAATTGAAAAACTATGTTCTCAACAACTTAATTAGCATAATTACATAAAAGATCAATCCTTAAGAAAGGAGATCAACAAAACCCTAAAAGGATAACACATTTAATAATTAATATAATTATTAAATGTCTTATTATGCAAACTAAGGTGAAATGTTAAGAAGGAGATAAAGGTAATTTAATTAACATGATTAAATTTAAACCTTTACTCTAACACCCCCCCTTAAGATGAGCAAAAGTGCAGCTACAAACATATGCAAGAAAGCAAGGTAACTACAATGCTAGTAAGTAAACTTGGGTCCCGGCAACAAGGCCAGATAAGGCACCCAATTATAACCAAATCTCTATAAAATGGAGTAAAAGAGAAAACCCAGTGGGAAAAACTCCTCTCCAAAAAGAGAAAAAAGCATGCTAAAAAAAAAAATGAAAGAAGGAAGGAAGGCCTCACTGAGACCCCCCAAGGACAACTTCCTTCACCCCAAGCATGGAGCGCAATTGAAGATAGCGCGGCGATGCCAAAGGTTTAGTGAAGATATCTACAACCTGCTCCTCTGTAGGAATGTACTCCAAGATGAGAGAACCATCCTGAATCAACTGCCTGATGAAGTGCATGTGGATTTCAATGTGCTTAGTCTGCTGATGCTCCACTGGGTTGTGAGAAATATGAATGGCACTTTGATTGTCACACCAAAGCATAGTGGGACTATCAAGAGGAAACCCAAACTCTATCATCAACTGTCGAAGCCATAAAACCTCCTGTCTAGCTAACACTGCTCCTTGATACTCAACCTCTATAGATGATAATGCAATAGCTGACTGCTTCTTGCAAGACAATGTAATAGGACCAGAACCAAGGCAAAAAACAAAGCCAGAAGTAGACTTCTGATCATTGACATCACCAGCCCAATCCGAGTCAGTAAAGCCAACAATGTGAGGGGATCTTGATGTGTAGTGAATGCCATAATGAGTGGTGCCCCGAATGTACCTCAAAATATGTTTGGCTACTTGCCAATGACTCTCATGCGGATCATGTGAGAATCGAGAGACAAGGCCAACGACAAAGGAAAGATCAGGATGTGAGTGTGTCAGGTACAACAAATTGCCAACCAACTATCTATACAGAGTAGTATCCACGGAAGAAGTAGTACAAGTGGAAGACAAGACAACACCTGACTGAAAAGGTGTGGGGGCAGGCTTGCAATCAAGCATGCCAAAGCACTGGAGCATATTAAGAGCATACTTCTGCTGAAATAAGGAAATCCCATTCGAAGACTGAATAACCTATAGGCCCCAATAATAGTTGCAAAAGTCCAAGATCTGTCATCTCAAACTACTCCATCAAAGCTTGTTGAACATCCTGAATCATGGAAGATGAGCTACTTGTAATGATGAGATCATCGACATATAGCACAAGAATCAAAAGTTCACCCTCCTAACACCAAATGTACACTTTGTGATTAGAATGGAAACATGTGAAGTGAGTGGAAAGCAAAAAAGAGTCCATCTTCTCATACCAAGCCCGAGGGGCTTGTTTGAGACCATACAATGAACGCCGAAGTCTACAAACCAAAGAAGTGTCCTGCACAAAACCCTGAGGCTGCTCCATATAGATCTCCTCATGTAGGTCACCTTGCAAGAAGGCACTCTTCACATCCATCTGAAACACTGACCATCCTTGTGAAGCTGCAAGTGAAAGTACAAAGCAAATAGAATTCATCTTAGTAACAGGGGCAAAGGTCTCGCAGTAATCAATACCCTCCTCCTGAGAAAAACCCTTCACAACAAGACGTGCCTTATACTTATCAATAGAACCATCTGCACCATACTTGGTATGGTACAACCACTTGTGCCGAACCAACTTTCTTCCCTTAGGAAGAGGACAAAGATCCCAAGTATGATTCTTCATCAAAGAAGAATACTCCTCATCCATAGCCTTATCCCACTCAAGGTGACCTGTCACCTCTGAAAACTTTTGAGGATCATCCAAAATGGCATGACTCAAAAGACTAGAACCAGATGTTTGAGCACGAGTACAACGAGTATATGAAGGATCACCTGCCAAAGAACCAGCTGCATCAACAGTGACATGGGCCCACCTAGGCAAGGACAGAGCAACTGGTGGTGGTGGAGATGGTGGATCATCATCTACATCATCCTCAAGAGCTAAGTAATCCTCAAGTGATGAAGAGGGAGGAATAGGCAATGAGGGAGAAGCTGGTGATTGAGAATCCATCTGAGGATAGCGCTCATCAAACTGGACATCTTGCTGAAACAAGACCTCTCTGGAATCAGGATCAAACAACCTGTACGCCTTAACATCCTCACAGTAGCCAACAAATATCAATGGTCAGCTCTTCCTCTCCATGGCTTTCCTCTGAGCATCAGGAATAAATGCCCAAGCCTCACTACCAAAAATTTAGAATGTAGAAACATCAGGCTTGACATGGGTCCAAGCCTCCTCAGGAGTCATATGTCGCAATGCCTTATGAGGCATCTAATTCTGAATATAATTGGCACAATTGATTGCCTCAGCCCAGAAGGAAGAACTCATAGCTTGAGACTGTATCATACAATTTGCCATCTCCCGTAAGGTTTTGTTCTTTCTCTCAGCGATACCATTCTGCTAAGGGGTGTAAGGGACTGTAAACTGATGCTGTAAACCATGCTCAGTGCAAAAATCTGTAAAAGATTGTTTAACATATTCCCCCCATTATTTGTGCGTATCCTCCTGATAGAAAGTCCAAATTGCTTCTCCACAAATGTCTTAAAAATCTTGAATGAGTCAAAGACATCAGACTTGTACTTAAGAAAGTACACCCATATACATCTGGAGAAGTCATCAATAAAAGTGAGCACATAGCAGGCCCCTGAAAAAGGAAGGAGTCAGAAATGACATAAGATCACTGTGTACCAACTCTAGGGGTGCCCTAGCACGAGTGGCTCGACCCTTAGGAAAAGGATCTCAATGATGTTTTCCAAGAACACAACCTCGACATACACCATCAGTACAAGAAATCTGTGGGAGCCCAAGCACAAGTGCCTAAGTACTCATCTGCTATAAATATCTGTAATTGACATGGTCAAAACGCTCATGCCAAAGCCTGCTCACTGAATCTGCATGTGCTATAAGAGAGGAACCAACAGTGTTTGAACTCTCAAAGCCATCAAATTTGTATAAGAGTGATGTAGAATCCACACTCCTAGCAGCCACAACCAAGTCAGGATCATGAAGGTCTCGAATAACCACATCATGTGGTGAGAACTCAACTGTCTTACCAGAGCCAGAGTGGAAAATCTGATAAACAGATAGAAGATTTGTCAAAATATTAGGAACCAGAAGCACATCCTGAAGACAACCACCATCCAATGAAACAGTACCTGAACCCTGAACTGAAAGTTGTGTGGAGTCACCAACTGCAATCTATGAAGTAGCACTATGAGCAAGTGCAGTGACTAAATCCTGTGAGTGTGAGATATGGTGCGAAGCACCAGAGTCAATAATCCATGTGGATCTTGAAGACAAGGCACGTGTAGAAAGAGCATGACCTTTCCCCGTGAATGGAGAAGGAGGCTAAGGTGAGGAAATATGATGCTACTGCATGGCTTCCTCTAAAGCCTCTAATCGTTTCCAACACCTGGAAACTGGATGTCCTTCCTTGCCACAGAAACTACAAGGATCACCTAGATTCTTCTTAGTCTTGGAGGAAGACTCACCAGACTTAGAAGATTTACCTTGTTTAGGATTGGATTGTGATTTTAAATTTGTTTTAGGTGGTGGCTTGGAGGAACTCTCACTGCCAACTGAATCTGTCTTCCACTTCTGTTTCTACTTCTATTTCCCTTGGGATGGCTGAGCAACCAATGCTTTATTCTTTGATCCAAGAAGAGTATCCAACTGTGTGAGCTTGGCTTGCTCTCGTGTCAATCAATCACAGAATACCTCAAGAGAAGGCATGATAAAATGTGGACCCAAAGCATCCATGGTGGAATAGAAGGTATAAGAGAAAATCTGGAAGCATCCTCGAAGCTTAGATAGAATCAGGTAAATGCATTTTGTATCTATTTTGTTTTTACCACAACCCTGTAACAAAGATCTGAGAGATTTGAATTTCATCAGGAAATCCTCGATAGAAGGAAAGGAATCAAGTACCAAAGTTGTCAATTCTGCCTCAATCTGAAGTGCTTGGAACTGATTAATGGTGCCAAAAAGTGTTTCAAACTTCAACCACATAGCTCGAGGAGTTGCACAACCCTCGAGATGAAAGAGAAGACTGTCTGAAACATGCAAGGATAACAACCCCATGGCCTCATCCATTCTATTCCTGTGTTGAAAGATCTCAAATTGACATTGCAACTGAGGTTGAAAATCATCCAAACATGACCATAAACCTTTGGACATGAGAAGTCTTGTCATTTGTGCCTTCCAGGTATGATAATTATGTGGGGAAAGATGCTCAACCAAAGAAGAGTCCGCCATTAAACCCTCAACCTGTGCCTGCTTGTTTTTTTTATTATTATGTGATCTTTCAGAATATATAGAAGATGCAGAAGGGTTTGATTATTTTTTAGAGTTTTGGTGTTCTAGTTTTCTAATGGAAAATACAGAAAGCAAGAAAAAACAACCCCCCACAATATTAGAACCCAAACCCTAGTACAATTTTTAAAGCTAAAAAGCTTGAAAAAATAAAAACTGCTTCATACAAAATTCTGTGTACCTGGTAGATTTTTTATGAAAAAAGATCACATTTCTGAATAGTGCATGCTGGGAGCTTTCCAACGCCTATTCGAGTTTGAAAAATGGAGTCCATTTGCACCTTCTAGGGCCCCGGAAGTGCAAAAAAAAGACCCCACTTTGACTAGAAAAAAATATAGTCAAACAAAAAATATGGAAAAAATTACTAGTCCATGGTGTTTGGCACAAAATCAGCTTTCTAACACCTATTTTCGTTCAAAAATCTGAGCTAAAACGAGCAAGATACGCCCGATTTCATAAAGTTGCTCAAAAGTGTCCAATTTGGCCCTCCTAGCCTTTAGGGGCTTAAAAAAGGGACCCCTGGTCCGCTGGGCGGAGCGGCACGTGGGTGGTGCTGTGGCGGCGAAGTTGCTCATGGGCTGCAGAATTGCGGAGGGTCGGTCGGGCGGCGAGCCAGTGGCAAGCTGGCAGCGGCTGGGCGGCCCGCTGGCGGAGGTGGCAGCCCGACCGCTAGAGGTGGTGGCCGCCGCTTCTGCTGGTGGCTACTTGGCTGAGCGGCGGCAGCGATGCTTGGCTTTAAACTAGCAGTGCTGAAAATAAATAAAAAACCTTGATTTTTTGTGATTTTTTTTATTTTTTTGTGCATTTTTCACCTCGTAAATCATGCCCTGAGGCTATACGGCCTTGGGCCAAATTTTTTTTCCTTCTGGTGCAACTGTACTCAAATAGGGCATGCCATATATAAAAATATGGGTTTTTAGCCACTCTGAGTCCAACCGTGAGGTTAGTTTGGGCCCAAGATGCACACAAAAATCAGAGTAAGCCAAATCCACATAAAAAACCTCTGTAAACCTATGAAAGCTAGATCTACCCCTTTCAACTCCAAATTCTTCAAAATCATGAATAGGCTGTAGCAGGTCTGTGCTCTGATACCATGTTGAAGTTGTCAAACTCAACTTCAGAGTCCAAGAACACCTGCATGCAAGAATACCTATCACAGGGAAGAAAAAATGGAGAAAGAGAGAAAGAGATATTTTGCTCTGTGAAATTGAAAAACTATGTTCTCAACAAATAATTACATAAAAGATCAATCCTTAAGAAAGGAGATCAACAAAACCCTAAAAGGATAACACATTTAATAATTAATATAATTATTAAATGTCTTATTATGCAAACTAAGGTGAAATGTTAAAAAGGAGATAAAGGTAATTTAATTAACATGATTAAATTTAAACCTTTACTCTAACAGTAGATAGTTTAAGTTTAACTATCACATCTCATAATTAGTATAATTGAATTTCTCGATATCCATATAGGATGTAGAAGCCATGGTTTTCAATCTTTTTCACAAATCTATAAAATCACAAATACAAAAGATTCCACTATTATTAAAAAAACCTTTAGCACTTAATAGAAAGGTACTCCTCTCCATGTAGAATTTTTAGTGTTAATACTAAATATTGAGAAATGAGGTGAAACTACTACAATAGATCTTCTCACAATTACAGTATACAAATATGAAATATAATTCTTTATTCAAATATATCATATAATGATTATGTGATTGTATAAATCAAAAGAGAACAAAATAAAAAACATAGGAACATAGAATTCACATCAAGAAACTTTCAAAAAAAGCTTGACACAAGAAAGATGAAAGGTATGCATTAATCTTCAACAAAGAGATACATCCAATATTCTAGCACTCTCTTTGCTTTGACAACACTCTAGTAGTACTTGTGTACCTATACAATATACTTATATAACCACAATCTTATATCCTAAGTATATAGGCATAGAGAAAGGACAAAATCATAAATGCTATACTAAAAAAATGGATATCAAAATCACAGTATGATGCAAAAAAGCCCATGCCCACCTTGGAGAGCATCTTTTGAGAATAGGAAAATGACAAATGGCTTCACATGGACATCACATGGGCACAATCAATTAGGCCCCCCTAAATAATAAAATTAAGCAAAAAATTATCTTTGATTCCATAACTCCCGATGACTCACATCCTCAAGTATTGTGCTTTGTTTTGGAGTGGCTCTCATGTGGGTTCCATCCATCATACAAAGATTCTCCACTCAATCATAAAACCTAAAATTTGGAAAATACATTTAATGAGACCAAAGATAATCCTAACTATCACCATTGTGCTCCCACTCTTTCATGAATGCATATGACAATTAATTTCAAGATTTTGAAGGAATCTTAATTACAAATTATTTTCCAATTACATCTTAGGCATCCAAGGACACTTGTTGAAGATACATAGAATACATATAGGATTGCAATATAAATGGCACCTAATCCTAACAATAAACAAGTGACATAGGATACTAGATGTACATAACTAATAGGTTTTGCTCACACAAGAATGTGATGCAAGGGCAAGGTATCGAGAGGATGCATACATGTGTTGACACATGTTGATCAATATCAAGAAATAGGAGATTAAGTTTACAAAGTGGCAAGATGTAGATTAATGGATGCTAAATTTCTTCTTCTATTCCCCTTTGGATAAGGGGGTTGTTGAGCTTATTGATCCAAAATATTTGTAATTAATAATATTGTTTTAATTTGTAGTAAACAGTGTATTATTAATTTTGAGAACTTTCATGCATGTAATTGATTTGAGGGGTGATTTGTTAGTTATTCACAAAAATAACTTTACAGGCCAATTCAAATTCATGATAATATTATCATACTGAAATTCCATTCGTTTATTTTTATCATGTAGAATTTAATTCTCTTCTATTATTATTTCTGTGTTTTATCTGGAACAAACATTTATTTCATGGCTTTAGGAGCCTCATCTTTCTCCTCTAGCATGCATCCTAACCCGTTCTAAGGCTTTTATAAGATTCTTATTTTTTCAGGAAGGAATACAAATCCGAGGAATAGCAAACGCAACTGGTGTCAATTGGTACTCGCAAAGGAAGGTCATGTTAAACACAAGCCAAGGAGTTCGTAACCTCACGTCTGCCTCGGTCGGATTGAAGATTTTGGTTTGTATAGGACGTTCTTTTGTTCAAGAAAATGGCGAGTTACCAAGAAGACTGGTCTCGCTTCGCTATTATAATTTTCTGCACAGCAATCTTCCGTGGTTTTCATTACGAAGCTTGAGAATTTTAGTTCTCACCGGCGCTCGAAATTTAGAAAATTTGTGGAACACTGATGCGGATGTAAGTATCTTGCTTGACAGTTCTTTTAAATATTTACCTCGATTTTTTTTGTTGTATGTATGTCATTTAAGTAAATGGAAAATTGGCTACAGGTTCCTTTGCAATTAAGAGAGCTGACAATCCAGGGCTGCCAGAATTTCCGAGGGTTTCCGAAGTCAATAGGAAATCTGACACATTTGAAAATGATCAGGATAAACCCCAAATCGTCTGCAATGACGAGCCTCCCAGATCAATTTTGTTTTTCTGCAATCTCTGGAACACCTGCAGTTATCTAGGTGTGAAAACTTATCGTCGCTGCCGAGAGATTTTGGCAATTTGACCAACCTACGGCATCTAGATTTCTCCTACTGCTCGCAGTTGATACTCCTGCAGTATCTCAATTTAGAGGGGTGCTGGAAGCTAACCTTCAAGTCAGAGAATTTAGACATTCTTGAGCAGATGACAAAGTTGGAGTATTTGAATCTGAACGAATGCAGGAAACTGGAAAGGTGTCCCCTCCCAAATGGGGCGTCTTTGACAGAGCTTTATTTAAAGGACACTAGGTTGAGGGAACTGCCAGATAACATCGGCCAGCTAAGGAAGTTGCCAGTGCTGGAGATAAATAGTGAGTTGTTGAAAACCTTGCCGACCTCTGTCGGTAATTTGTCCTCATTAACAGCACTTAAAATATCTTCTTGCCCCAACTTGGAATCTTTGCCAACATCTCTTTGGGGTTTGCTCTCCTTAACTGAACTAGAAATTGCAGCCTGTGAGAAGTTGCATTCTTTACCGCACTCTCTGGGGCGTCTTAATCTCTCGGGGCCGGCGTGCAGGATCCAGAAAATCCAAATAACGTCCACGAACGTGTCTAAGATTTCAATTTCTGAAGCATGTTGTCCCTGCCTTCTGAGTCTTTCTCTACGATATAATCAGCTTTTAAGGGAGATTGAAACCCTCCCATCAACAATGGAGACAATAAAAGTTGACCATTGTGATGTCCTAGAGAATATCAGAGGTATTTCTCACCTTGGAAAGCTTCAGACGATGAGCATATGTTACTGTCCAAAGTTGGATGAGCTGCCAAGTTTTGCTAAATTACTTTGCTTAAAGGAATTTGAATTAAAATCTTGCCCGAAAGTGAAGTGTCTTGAAGGTTTTGAAGGTTTGGGATCACTGGAGAAGTTGGAGATAAATTATTGTCCAGAATTAGAAGCTCTTCCAAGTTTTGCAGATTTAACTTCTTTAAAAATGCTTAAATTGCGAAACTGCCAAAGACTGGAGAAGCTAGAAGGTTTGGAACGTTTGAGATCACTGGAGAAGCGGATAGTCGACTGTCCAGCCTTACATGCGACTCCAAAGCCTTTGGAAGAATTATCTTCCTAAAAGAATTTAAATTGTGGAAGTGCCCTCTTTTCATTTTCTCAAACATGCTTCCTCCTCTTTAATGAAAAGTTATGCATTGAATGAGAATGATGGTAATTTATTTATAAACAATGATTTGATTATTCAAATAGATGTAAAATTTGACCTTTGTTGATTCTGGTTTCTTATTTTAATTTTGATTATGTTTAAAGTAAGGCCTTCACAATTATCTTTAGAGGTGCTTTCTATGACGACCTCTAATGACTTGAGTAAGGTGATTAAAATCTCACATGAAAAATTGATATATTATAGAATTCTATAATTATAAATATTATCAAATAAGATGGTTTTAATATATTTTTACAAGCAATCTTTTAAATTTATTCAAGGATTTTGTTATTTGTAAATTAAGTAGGTTCTAATAATCCATTATTTTATTTAGATTAATAACTTCTTTAGAGTTTAAGAAAAATATTTTGTTAGTGTCATAACTTCATTATTGAAAGACAATTTTCAATGTGATTACTGTTTCAAAAAAAAAAAAATTCATTTTTATTTTCTCAAATGTTAATAGCATAGAATGACATGTTCTTAATAAGTGAAATATGATTATGGTCACCAACAAGAGTTATGGATTGATCATTACTTTTTTCTATGTTTAAGAAAGTACTTAGTATAGTATATTCTTGAATAGCTTTAGTCTAATGAAACTCATTTCAAGAATGATGGATTGATCATTACATTTTTCTATGTATTGTTAAGTACTTAATATAGTATATTCTTGAGAAACTTTAGTCTAATGAAACTCATTTTATTAATATGAATATGATTGTAATATTCTATATTCTATTTGAAAAAGGTTAAAATTTGTCCATGTAAATAACTCTTATCATTTATGAATTTTTTGAGATGCCTGCACTATTTTATTTTGGATATTAAAAGCTACAAAAATGATGTAGGGTTATCACATATTTTTTTAGTGCTTCTTTTTATTTATTTTTTCAACCCATCAACTTGCATATTTATTGCAATTTAAATTTTATTTTTTTATTGTTTAGGAAAAAGTACCCACCCACATGCACATTAATGAGCAACATGGAAAAATGGAGAAGAATAAGTTTGAGTGGAAATTTTGGACTCGGAAAGGAGTAGTTATGCATTTATGATGATATTTTAAGAACTATACTCATTTAGGTGAGATTTTGGAAAAAACTTTCAAATTTTAGGAGGGATTTTTAGAGAAAAGAAAAGAAGAGAGAAAAAAGGAGAGATTAGAGGAAGAAAAAAAAGAGAAGAGGACAAATTAGAAATAGAAAGGGGAAAAACCAGAAAATGGGGAACATAAAGACAAAGAGGAACAAAGGAGCACATGACAACAAATAAAAAGGAAGAGGAAAAAATGAAAATTCAAAAAAAAAAAAACCGATAAAGAGAAGCAACTCTGTTAACAATTATATTTTGAGATAAATGAAATAAAATATTACCCTTTTAATTTTTTTTTATCTCTTGGAATCTGTATTCTTTTGTGAATGATAAATTTTTGAGTTTTTTTGCACTAGAAGTTGGTTATTTTTCTATTTGTGGACATCTAGGTATTTTATGAGTTGGTATTTTGTGATGAACCTTTGTAGCTTAGGACTTAGGTTCTGAAAACATAATTTTTTAGTCATGTAGCTATAGACTATTGCACCTACAATATTTTTATGTTAACCTATAACTAAACATTTATCCAATAGAAAGAGTTTAGAACTTTGTAGAGGCTATGCGTATTTCTTGTAGTTACACTTGACCTTCCTTCTCCACTTGTTTGTTCTGATTTTGTTTGTTTTTAGGCTCCTATAGATAGGGATGGTTCCATCAATAACTTATTAGAATATGAAGCATAAAAGGAATTTTACCATGTTCTCATTTTACATTATGTTATATTGAGCTATAGTTCATTGATACCTCTATTATAATTTCTAGTAATGGTGTTATAGGAAAAAATAAAAAGATCTTTTGTTTTTTGATACATTATAGTAAGGTCCTACAAGATTAAATAATTATAACATAGCTAACCCTCATGCAATTTCTACCATGGCTCCACCAAGGTCCTAGAAACCTTTAGGCCATATAATAAAGCTTTATGTATCACCGCATTTTAATTCATAGGCTAAAAAAATCACTTTTTATTATGATCAATATTCTATAGAACATGAGTTTCATAGTTCCAACACAATTCTCACTAACACTATTCTCACTCAAGAAATGTTTGTAGGTTAATAACACACTAAAATATTAAAAATCTACATCTTTTACTTAAATAAATTTTATCATCTACACATTAAAATGAATTATGTTTTTAAAAACTAGAAACATAATTCCACATTTATTTTTTTACACCATGTTCATATTTTATCTAGAAGCACTTTGAATTACTACAATGAATATGACAAATTCTATTTTCAAACAATTTTTTTTTTACTTTTATCCTTCATTTAGCTTTTTTTTTTATCTATCATAAAAAAACATACTTTTTATTCTTAAGTAGGAGAGATTGAAAATCATGGCTCTAGGAGAATTCATTCAAAGATGCCTCCATACAATTACTATGAGAAGTATTTTCATGAATGAAAAAATGCAAATAGTAGATTTGGGAATAAGAGCAACATGTTAAGGAAAATAAAAGAGATGCAAAATTATTTACTTTTAATAAAGAAAACATGACAAAATGCGTCTATTTTTAATATAAGAAAACAAGATAAACTATTATTTGATTTGTAGTGATTTAATTGATACTTCTAAATAATATAAATGGATGATTAAAAATATAATTCAAAATTTTAATTTTATTTCATCATGCATGTACCAATGATTTGAAGTATTCTCTAGAAAGACTTTAGAGAAAAAAAATCTTGATGAAAAAGATTATTTGTATAGTTTAGTGCTTTTAACTTTTTCCTAGTTAAAATAATGAATTTCAATGATAGCAAAAAATATCTACAAGCATAACTTGTTTTTATAGTTACATTAATCTCTTAACATGGAAGTATTAGATTGGATTAATGCAAATTGTTAGAATTGTAAAAAACACAAGCCACTGGATCAAACAACAAACAAAGACACCTTCCACATGAGAGATTTGCAAACAATATATTCAATATTCTTCAACAAGAAAAAGATACAGAAGAACCTCAAGAAACTTTAAAGAAAACAAGAGTCCTCAAAGGTTGAGAGTTCATGAGAAAATCTCTAGAGTGACAATCAAATGAGGGTTGAATTCTATATAGGAGAAACCCTAAATGGTAAATGGATTAGATCAGGACAAGTTTCAACATCACATGAGATGAAATAGAATGATCTGATAATAGATCACTTCAGTTAACATAGAAAAATCACTTAGTTAACTAAATCAAGAACTCCTAAGTTTATCTTAAATGCATGAGAATAAATTAGAATAATAATCAATTAAAGGTTAGTTAAGTATTAGCTAATGCATGACTACTCTAACACCCCCCTTAAGATGAACTTAGGGAGTAGCTAAAAAACCCTAAAAAGAATGCATGATGGGTCCCGACAAACAAGAGGTAGTGAGGTACCCATGTACAAACAAAAAATATCTCACAACTAGAGAAAAGGAGAAAACGACAGTGGGAGAAAGCTCCTCTCCAAAAGAGAGAAAGGTGAAATGAAGGACTGAAAAGAATCCAAATCATGGTGTGAAGGACTGAGAAGCTTTCAACCAAAATAATGTCCTAAAAAAAGAGGAACATGTAGAACATTATTGAAACACAAAGAATTTGTATAAAAATGTCAAAAGATGGTTGATATGGTACTGAAATGAAGAACCTCCTCTTAAACAAATGATGATCGAGATCAAGATAACAAGAATCTGCATGACTTCCCAAATGACACTACTCAAATCAGATGGAAAACAAAGGAAAACATCTAGAAGTCAAAGATATAGGTGGTACATGTATCTGCATGAGTGAGCCCAATGACACTACTCAACATGCAAGATGCAAGTCAAAAATATAGGTACCAATAGTCTGAATAACACTAAACATGAGAGAGACAATAAACTACATGAGTGTCTTCAATGACACTACTCAAATCAGATGGAAAACAAAGGAAAACATCTAGAATTTGAAAATACAAATGACACATGAATTTGTATGAGTGACCAAAACATCACTATTCAACATGCAAGTTGAAAATATAGGTACCCAGTAGTCTCTGATCAAATAAAAATGGAAGGTTGCCTCCAAAAATAAGAATCCAAGAGTGTCCATATGGTAAATGATCCATCCCACTGAAATGCGTGTAACCAGTCATTGATGTGCATTGCATCCAAAAGTACATAGGAGCAAGAAATAAATACATAGATCACTCCAAACCATGAAACGAAAGAATCATTAACACCAACAGTAGAAACCACCCTCATAATGTTGAAAGGGGAGAGCCCAGAAGAATACTAAAATTTTGTTAAACCAAAAAGTGCATGTAGGAGAAACAACCTACAAATAAAAGGGTGTGCAAACTAAGGCACACATACATGAGGCAAGAATCACAAGGATTCACTATTGTCGTGGAAGGAACACTCACATGACAAAGGAATGATGGAAAACCGAAGGAAAATGTCAACCCCTCGTGGCACTTTATATCATAGTGCGAATACAAAAGGCACAACAATGTGCAAAATCTCCAAAAAGTACACCAGCATGACACTTTATTTCAGTGCATCTATACAAAAGAGAATGTGCATGAAAAAGATGTCTACAATACCCAAATAGGATAAAATACTAGAAATACATATAAAGTAGCCAAAAACAAGTCATCCCACATAAACAAAAAAAAAAATCAGGTGATTAGTTGAACAATGGATGTTTTATGGTTTTGGACATAGAACATCACTTTTCTCCAACTAACATATTTACTCATGTGTATGATTTCGTCAGCACTCATGTACATATTTACTCATGTGTATGATTTTATCACTGAAATTTATATATATACATATATATATATACATTTTATGTATATATCTCATTGATACAACAATAAGCATACAAGAAAAGATTAACACAAGACATCAAGACTGAATCACATTTCTCAATCACAACATTCACAACAAAGATTACTTACCTTTTCCCAAAACTTACTTGACTCTCTATGACCAATTAGGACGTGAGTGTGTGATTTATTAGTTAGGCTTGTTAAGGGTTACTAGACTGAGTTCTTCTCCTGAGTGATACTTCCCCTCTCTTCTTGAGGATCGATCATATTCCTACACTCAACATGGCACATCATAACCGTAGTTAGCTGAACACAACATAATCATATGCATCATACATTTAATAGTTAGAAACATTATAAAATATCAAAGTGCATCAATCATTCATTCATCATATTTCCATTCAAGATTCTTTAAACATATTCATATAAAGATTAATAACACATTCATGTAGAGATCCATAAAACACATTCATTTATTCAATCAATTTAACCAAAATAGTAAATAGGTAATATCGCTTGAAGTGTAACATATTTTGAATGTAACAATTTACATTATTTGAAATCCTATTAAGTATTAAATGATAGAAAAAACTCATCTCATCTAATTTAATAGAAAAAATATCCACCTTATGTAATTTCCTTCTTAGGAGAGGAATAAAACTCACTTCTACACTAAATTACTCATCTTTAACATGGGGATCTTCAAGAGGTTTTTATTTTTAGGGGATGCTAAAAATAAAGCATGTCAATGGCTTGAAATAATCAAGCATTAGTTGTTAAAAAAATATTAAATATAATTATGTAAATATTATTATATTCATTTTATTTAAATTGTATAAAAAAATCATAAAAATGTTATTTTGAGAGTGAAAATGTTTCTATAAAAAATAATAATATTTAAAAAATATTTTTGAATTTTGCATACTTTTAAATTATTTTAAATATGATTTTTTTAAATAAAAATATTATTTATGATAATTTTTGAAAAAAAAAGAAAAGAATATAATAACTAGACTATTCTTAGTGACAAAATGTTTGAAAAATATAATACTATATAATCTCTATTTAATTTCTTAATTCTTGCTAATATAAAATTTAATCCAAATACAATTCCCAGTATGGTCTTTAAAACTAATTCAATATAAGGAGGTAAGTGGATAATAGTGATGAAACATAACTAGCATTTGTTCCTATTAAGGCCGCATTACAAGTTTGATTATCTAGTGGAATCACATGCTACTAGAGATTCTGATTAGAATAGTGACCAATCACCAAACATAAGGTGGGACAAAATTAGCCTTCATTTGAAGAATGTGTGATACCTTATTGGGATAACTCCATAGATTTGAAAATTGTTGATGCCAAAAATTGGCAAGGTAACAGCCCTTTGTGGGAAACTCAATTTATGGGGGATCTATTGTGCTAAACTGAGTGACCTCTGGATTTTTAAAAAAGTTGGCTTCTTATGTGAATGGGATTTTGGAATGGGAAACAAAAGAAGATATAAGATAAAGAAACTACCTAAGGCGATATGCTATAATTTAGATAAAAGGCACGATAAAACTATCTTCTGGATATGATCTAAGGGCCTGCTTAGCAATTTACCATGTCCTAGAATAACATAAATTAAGGATTGTAGCATGAACAACTCATTCAATGACATAAAATAATAATCACACCCATTTACTGAAAAGAAGGGTCAAAAGACATGATTTGAAGCAACAAACTTGCATTCAAATTATAGAAGTACAACAAATAAACCATTCAAACAAAAATGACATAGCATAAAGTTTATCAATAGCATAAGAAATAGAGATGTTGAACAATGGCACAGTTTGTGAGTACTTGCAATAATCTAAACAATACAAAGGCCTAGTCTCTCCAACAATCCTGTAATTCTAAAAACTGGTGAAAAAGAATGTGATCTCCTAACTTGTAACTTTTAACATTGGAACCTTCAAAATTGTGGAACCCTTCCTCTGAAACAAAGAGTAGTATTTATAGCAAGCCTTCCATCGCTTGGCAAGCAACAACTAAAAATATTCAAAATCTGAGCAATGATGTTGAGGCCATGATTTCCCTCAATCGTTGTAATAGAAAAGATTCAAGACACAACATTTGGTCTCCCTCCATTCAAGTGCATCTCCTGCGAATGATGGCAGTGGTCTAGCAAAGTCTCATGCAGACAAGTGTAACCCTTTAGGATAGGTGGTTAGAAAATGTGGCAACATCCTACAGCTCATAGTCTGCCTCATACCCTATGTTGAAGAAGTGTGCACCGAAGAGACGTGTGGCAACATTTCACTACCCACAGTCGATATTTCATTCCTTCGCTAAAAGCTTGCGCAAAGAGGACACGTAGCAAAAATTTTTACTATAGACACTGCTTGTGGGGCCCACCAAATCCTTATATGAATGGGAGCTACATGGCACACGAGTGGGGGCTGATGAGGAAGCAAAAGGAAGCGATCAAAATCACCCGCGATGATGACATGTGGGAGCATTTTGAGGGCTGATAGAATAGCAAGGAGGAAATTCCTTTGGAGTGCGATGAGTAGACATGTGGCCAAAGCTGCAGTGACAACCAAAAGAGAGCCGATGAAATTCATTGAAGGCATTGGCCAATACTTAGCCAAAAATCAAACCCGAAGGGAGCATGGTGAATTTTGAATTCACAGCTTCTGGCGACTATCAGGGGCATTTCGCTTTGAGGAATATGGAACCCAAAATTTTCTCTGGTTCACAGACTAGAGTGCCATCCACTAGAAAAAAAATTAGAGCTTGGAAAGGGCTTCCTGTAGAGGCAGCAAATCATCTTCAGATGGTCTCGCTATATTGCACAAATTCTCCTAACCTCCACCTAGTTCAAGCGTTTCTTTATAAGGGAGTGTCTCAGGTAAACCAACCCCTGCCTCACAATGGAAAAGTAGCTACGCAAGAGGATGAATAACACCCTCAATGTCTGTTGTGGTGGGAGGATGGCTGAAACTATAGAAAGTGTTTGGGTCTTGCTCCTTTTCTTTAATTCTTTCTGAAATCTGCTTGGTTGTGGCAATCGACCCATCCTCAAGAAACAGAGACAAAAGATCCATCTCACTTAGCTCAGAGAATTTCTCCCACATGTTGTCCATTGTCTAGTTCAAAGTAGCTGCAGCCACTTTAGTTCACTGGAAGGTTGAGTGGAAATGGATAAATTTGTTTGTTGTTTGGGCAGCAGTATCCCAATCTTCAATCCCTACGATGGCCAGGTCTTCATCTGAAACCGAATATAGCTTAGTGAGAAAACTCTTTGCTTCCAAAAACTTTTCTGAGATGAACCGCGGGAATTGCTTTAAAATTGTACCGTGAACCTCCTAGCTCAGTTTTGTTTCCTTTGAGATGAACCAAAGCATTGGTTGTAGAGTTAAGTAGAAGGTTTTAACCTCTTCCCAATAAGAAATATATAGCTTCCAAGTCAATGGGATGAGGTCCAGCTGTGTGAAGGAGGCTTGGAGAGAGTTCTTTAGAAGCTAGTCTCTGCATCCCTTGAGTTAACGACCTCTATTAATTCCTCATTTCTATTTTTTATGGATGTCAGTTGTTCTCTGAAGTTAATTATTTCTTTATACCAATTCTCCTCGACTTGAGAGTGGTTCGCCAATTATATTTTAAGAGAGGAATTTGTCTCCTAAAGCTCCTTTTCTAACTGGGCATTTTGGCCCTCAAAGTCCTTATGATTCTTTTCTAATTCCTGCTCATATAAAGCACTTTGAGCTGCCAACTCTTTCACCTTTTGTTGCAAATTTTGCTCCATCGAGATCAATTGGCTCTGATATTTCTAGTTCCTTTTGTTGGCATATGGCTTCTAGTGTTGTCATTGATGGCAATTGAAGTCACTCCCATGATCCACGGTCCTGTATTCAGTCATACTAGCAGATAAAGTGATATAGTGTGTATTACCGAAAAAATACTTGAGGAATAGGGTATTCAGTTAGACAGCATCACCAGATCATCTTTTTGTGTTGCGGATCTCTGGAATTGCTTTGTGAGCATGTGTATTAACTTTTTATTGAGTTTTGTGGTATTGCATTAGTCACAGTACGAGGTTGGAGGTCCGATAGGACACTTTTTGTCTATTTGTTTGTTGTATCCAACTCAAGGAATGTGGCGTGTTGTGGATGTGTTAAGTGGAATTATTCAAGATGTTTTCATGTCCAAATGTTTAATTATTGGTCCTAGCTATGGACTAGCCAAATTTTTTGAATATGCATCAAATTTATTTATGATTTGCGCCGACAAGTTGTAAATATTCTAAAGTTTTATTGATCCGACTTGTAGCGATGAAATCCTTAGTAGCGGATATATTTAGAGGATCAATTACATCATTTTGTATATCGAAGAAGGCATATTGGTGTATGTTGTGAACATCCAAGGAGTGTTTGAGCGATATTGTTTGTGTAATTAATTATTAATTACACTTTGCATAAGTTTACTTAGGTAATTATTTAATTCCTAAGTTATAGGTTTTCATCTTTATCTTATCGAGCTATCTTGTTGCTCAAGATAAGATTAGGTTTAGGAATCTTTGCTTTTATAAAGAAAATTATCTCTTGTATTATTCTGTCTTTTCGAATATATCAAATTGCATGTTTTTATGCAAAGCTTCTGCTTTTTCATTTTCCTCTTCTGTGGAAGGTCTATTTTTGTTTGCAATCAGACCTTGGTTTTCTAACATGGTATTAGAGCCTCGATTCGCAGCCCCTTCTCAGCATTTTTGGAGGAATACAGTGTAGAGCTCGTTCGAGGTTCCTCGAGGGTTTCAATCCTTGAGCATCATTATGCAGTGTCTTAGATCAGATCAGGGTTTTTCGTTAGATTCAGAGCGCTAGAAAAAGTCAGAAATGGCTTTTATTTCATTGATTTTCATCACCATTTGCCAGATTTGCGAGGGTTGTAAGCTCGGTGGTTTATCTAATAGATTTGGGGTCGCCTAATTTATGGAGCACTTTGGGCCCAAACGGACCTCGCCGTTGGATTTGTAGCGCCCAAAAACCCCTATTTCCATATAAAATTTGTTCGATTTGGACACAGTCGTCCCAAGAGGCAAAAAAAATTTACCCGAGGGCCGTACGGCCCCCAGGCATGCATACCGAGGTTCAAATTTTGAAAAAAAATCAAGAAAAATATTTAAAAAATCAAAAAAATTAGCGCAAGTTTTGCACGGCCAGTACAAATGGATCCGCCATCGAGCAGCCACCAGGCGGCCGCTGATGCACCACCGCCACCGGTGGCTCCACCATGCTCCTTCGTCAGACTCTGCAGCCAGCCCCTGAGGGCTTAAGTCACCAACCGATGGTCATTTGGGTGACTAGGCGCCTAGATCTAGCCCCCGCCTGGCCTCTAGCCCCCTGTGCCGGTCATATCGGTGTCCAGGGGCTCCGTCGCCAGCCCTTGTGTTTTAGCCCCCTGGTCCGCCCAGGCGACCAGGGGCTTTATTTTTTAGCCCCTGAGGGCTTCGCATGGCTGAATTAGACAATTTTTTAGCACTTTCACTGAAACGAGCATAACTTTCACATACGACGTCATTTTTTTGCAAACAAGATATCGCCAGAAAGTTGTTTCTGAGCTCTACGCATTGGTACTAGTGAGATTTTCTGGTTTTGCATTTTTTATGTCATTTTCTGCCTCGAAAGTCAGATGTTTCTATTTTCACTCCGAGAGAAGTATCTTTTGACTCTCTTATCCATTTTTCATGATTTTCACGGCGTCAGAAAGCTGGTTTTAGCCTCTATGCATATCTAAGGTCATTTTCAAAAAATGTGTAACTTATTTTAGGCATGCATTCATTTTTTGTTTCGTGCTCTAGGTTTGCATTTTCACTCATGTTTCTGTAGTTTTGCATTAACTCCTTATGCAATCATTGGGTATTGTAATAATGAACTGATATAAAGTTCCAGGAAGGGGGGTTCTTGCATCCATCTTTCATTTTGGTGACAACTCGCATGAGTTTGTCTGGTTTCCTGTTGTCTCCTTCTAGCTTCTTTCTTGCTTAGCTGGACACATTGTTGGTTTGCTTCGGTTCACACTTCACATTGGGATTTTATAGTTCGTGATCCGCATTGGTTCAGATCTTTCTAATTTAAAGGCCATGGTTTTATGGTTAATGTTCCAGAATCTTGATGGTACTCGTCCTATGGGCAGTTTTAGTTTCAGTTTGGCATTTGCTTCGAGAGACACAACTTCCAGATTTTGTTATCATTATGGATTCATTTTTCATCTACTGTTGCTTACAGATTCTAGGGTTGTTCCAGTATGCGAGTTTCCGGTGTTCCTTGGCATTGGGTCTGCTGTTGCATTTGTGATTCTGATTAGTATCTTGCAAACAGAACTATCTTTCCTTGCTTGCCGGATTTGGGGTTCCAGTGTTGCTTCATCAGAGTTCATCTAGTGATTCTTCGCAGTAGTTCATCTCTCTAAGGGGGGGTTTTCCCATTGGTTTTTCTCTCTTTTTTTACATTTGTACATGAGTACCTGATCAGGCCTTGTTGCCAGAACTCATATTTGCATAATAATTTTGCTTCTCCCTAAGTTGCACCTATGGGGGTGTTGGTGTAATTAATTATTAATTACACTTTGCATAAGTTTACTTAGGTAATTATTTAATTCCTAAGTTCTAAGTTTTCATCTTTATCTTATCGAGCTATCTTGTTGCTCAAGATAAGATTAGGTTTAGGAATCTGTGCTTTTATAAAGCAAATTATCTCTTGTATTATTCTGTCTTTTCGAATATATCAAATTGCATGTTTTTATGCAAAGCTTCTGCTTTTTCGTTTTCCTCTTCTGTGGAAGGTCTATTTTGGTTTGCAATCAGATCTTGGTTTTCTAACAAATATCATGTGTAGTTTCACTTGCGCATAAGGATTTTGTGTGCAAACTTAAGCAAAGCAGAGCAGAAGTTCGTCATTAGAGCTTAACAAGAACTATAATCCAGCATTAGTAGATGTTATTCATTTAGTTCATTTTCTTTTGGATCTAATCCAAATCATTGTAAGGGCAATGAGCCCATCCTTTTGAGAAGCACGAGCTCAAGGCAGTGAGCCTGAATGCAAGTGCATTCCCATTTTGTAATACTTCTTTTGGGTATACTCAGAACTTATTGTGGATTGGCCATCCACCGCGGTTTTTCCCCTAACATGGTTTCCACGTAAAAATCCTTGTGTTATGGTTGTGTGGTTTCTTTTTATTTTTGCATACTACTTTTGATTAAATGTTCTAAGTGGATTTTAAAGATCAGATTAGTAAAGTTAATTTTTGCAGTACACTGATTTAGCCCCCCCCATCTCAATGTAGCTTGTTTCCAACAATTGGTATCAGAGCTAGTTCCTCAAAAGAAGTCTAACAGCTTGGGGAGATCGTGGAAAGTGTTCTCAATGGATACAAGCAATCTTCAACAACTTATGGTGGATTTGGATGATCTTGACCAGTCAAAATCTAAGATTCGGGAATTGCAAGATAATCTTGAGAATGCAGAAAAATTTATTCAGTCCCTAAAAGACAAGATCAACGAATCAAGGGAGAAAAGAAAGGAATTATGTGGTCAGTTGAAACAAAAGAGAAAAAGTGTGGAAGATGAACAAACCAGTCAGGGTTTGAAAGAGAAAACAAAAGAATGTGAAATTTTTTCCTAAGAGAATACTGCCTTGAAGCATGAGATGGAATCTATCATGATGAGAATGACCAAGGAAATTGAGAACGGAAAGAAGAATGAAGAAAAGCTTGCACAATATTTGAAAGATAAGTCAAAACAATATACCTGACTGGATAATGAATTATAGAGAAATCCAATAACAATGAAGAGGAGCTTGAAAAGCAGCTTGATGATCTCAAAAATGAACTTGCTACTACAAATGAATATAAGGAGAAATTCCAAGCAAGCTCAGCCAAACTTGATGAACTAATCAAGGGACAGAGGACTAATGGTGATCGACGAGGTCTTGGATTTGAAGAAGAAGAAAGCTCCAGATTTGGACAAAGGAGCTCTGGACAAAGGAATTCTAGACAAGAAAATCAAATGAATGGACCTAGAAGAAATCCAGTAAGGCAACCTAATGCTCAAAGATTTAATGGCTATTGTTATACCTACAACAAATTTGGTCATATGGCTTCTCAATGTAGAAGTAGAGTGAATGCAAGTGGACCATCATTCTCAGGTCAGTGCTTTAATTGTCATAAGTATGGTCATAAATCAAGTGAACGCAGAATTGTGTTGAACAACTTTCATAGAGATGTTAGATACTATATGTATGCAATAGATTTGGATATATTGCTAACCAATGCAGATCAAGAAAAAGTTAGTGGAACAATTGGCCTAAACAGAGAAGTGATGTGTGCTACAATTGCAACAAATCTGACAACACTTCTAGATTCTGTTGGAATAGAAAAGGTCTGGTAAAAAGGAACATGCAATCGGATGTTAAAGGAAAAGAGAAAGTCACTACTGATGAGATCAAGAAGCAAATGCAAAAGAAATGGGTGAAGAAGAATCTCTCTATAGAAGGAAATGGATACACACAAGATGTTACTTCTGGTAATACTTCTGAAAATTGATTTCAGGTCTCTTCCATAGGGGGAGCTATCAAGAAAAACTCCTAAAAACCCCTATTGGTGATTTGTACTAGAATTCAGATGAATCTGGTCAGACATTGTGAAATGAATCTTCAGTCATAGTGAAGATTATTGGAGATCTTCATAGGAATTATTTGTCTCAGAACTTACAAGACAGTAAACTGGTTGAGTTAGGGCAAGGGAATTTATTGCTAAAGTAAAAGTTAGGTTCAAAGATAATAAAAGAACGGCTTGCACCCTCATTTTTCCAATCTACATTCAGAGGAAAAGTAGTCTGGAGAGCTCTAAGGCGTTTATTGTCAAATTGGGGAAAGATTCAAGCATAGAGGAGAATCTGCAATCAAATTTCATTTCATCTCTGAAAGGTATTTATTGCAAAGCCTGTAAATTTATGTGCTCGCAATTATGTCTACTCCTCTGTTAGTCGAAGTTAAGGATAGGCCACACCCAAAATTCAAATGACATCCATATAAGTCTATAGATACATAACCACTAGGTGCATTTTCATCGGTGTTGTATGGTTTTCTGCACATTGAAGATACTAGGTCATATGTGCACACGAATATTGAAGATTTTGGTAGTTCACAGTTATTTGAATTATATTCTCAACACATAGTTCAAGAAGATTACACTGTGAAACTAGAATTCCAAACCCTGGCAGACAAGAAATTTATGCAATTCACGAGATTTCCCATATTCGAAGAAGATGAGTGGGTTCCTTATATTTTGAGTTGTGTTCATGATGAATTTCTGTGGTTAGATGTGCCTTTAAAAATCTCCAAAGAAGCAATTTGTGCAGTCACAGGCCTAAATTCCACCGGTAGAATTCCAGTTTTGAAGTCAATGAAGAATGATGAGGTTACCAAAGCAACTGGCTGACATTGGGACAAAAGGGCAATGACAATGGATCATATTGCCAAGGTTGATGTAAAATTTTCATCTATGGTTATAGGTTACAAAATTTACCATTCGAGCTAGGAGAATTTTGTATCCGACACAACCATCTTTACAACATACGAAATGATCAAACAAAATGCATATTTTGATCTCTATGAAGTGCTCAGAGGTCAACTACTGGAGAATCTGAAAAAGATCAAGAAGGACAAAAAGAATGTATTCAAGTTTGGAAACTTGTTAATCTATCTGTATTTCTACTTCACTGGTGAAATACCGGGAGTTGGTAAAGTGTAATGGCATAATGATATACCGGTAGTTGTACATATTTGGGATATTCTATGTGTGCTTGGTAATCAGGAGACCCATAACACAATCCTGTGGGGTCATTTTAAAAAATTCCAAAAGTTGATGCATGCTAGAGAAAGAATTCTTGTTTCAATAGTGGAACAATACACCACACTATTTGCTTCATGGTAAACACTGACTAGTGTCACATGGAAGCTGTTGATCCTAGAGTTGTCTAGATCATGTTTATGGGTTATGAAGTAGATGAGAAAATTCTGAGGATGTATGTTGAACATCTGCTAAACTCTCCACTAGATCAGAATGAAGTAAGGTTTGGTTCTTATGCAAAGAAAAGCCTTTGGGTTCATTCAGAATTGAAAAACCCTAAGTCAACTAGGAAGGTAAGAAAAGAGATGAAAGCTATTGTAGAGAGCCTTACATCCTTGTGCATCGTCTAAGGGAAGTGAGAAGATAGAGAGAAGAAGCTGAAGCAGCCAAGGAGAAAGGAAAGGTAGAATCAACCTGTTCGGAAACATCTTCTGTTAACACCAAATCTACCAAGAGTTCCCCTGCAACACAGTCATATCAAGTTGAAGCCTTTGGAAGAAGGAAGAAGAAAAAAAGCTCAAGAGCTTACAAAGCCATATCTGAAGATGAAGAAGATGATACTGACTCTGAAGAAGTAGTCAGAGAATTAAAGGCTTATGGGACTCATACTGTCAATCTAAGCAAGAGAAAACCTTCCGACAAAGGTAAAGAAGCAAAGAAAAAGGCTAAAGTTGGCAAGCCCAACATGTTTGTCAAGGAAGTTGCAAATGCAATAGTAAAAGATGGAAATCTCATACCACTCTACAACTTGTATGAGACTTTTGATGAATTCGGTAAGAAGATTCTTGAGGAAGCTATTGTTAAGCACTTCAATGTTTTCAATAAAGCCCTTGTTGAGATCATGTATGGCTTGCCTACAAGCCTATATAATGCTTTGGAATCTAGGAGAGTGAGTGCTAGAACAGAGGAAGAAAATGTTAGGAAAATAGTTCATGTTGATTTGTGTCCAAAGATGTCAATAGAAGAAATGGATTTATTTCTTCTAAAGGCTAAAAATAAATTCAGAAGCAAGTCAAGAATCAATAAGCTCATGATTGGTGACACTGATGTTGTTATCAGTGAAACTAAGGAAATTTTGGAAGAATTTTTGAAGGAGAAGGTAAATATTGAGGAGATCAATGTTGAACATACTCAAGGTAATGAGGAAGAAAATGTGAAGGTAAATGAATCAGAAAAAGGGAATGTAAGTGTATCTGATCCTCCAAAATTTGAGGATATTCTAACCTCTCCCAATGTTGGAAACTCAGAAACAACTGTTGTGACTAAGGTCCAATCTTAGGCGGTTGGTGAAGAAAAAGAGACTCATATTGAAGAAATTGAGACACCTAAAGCTAATCCTGAAGTAGAATCTCAAATTGAAAAGGAAAAGGAGAAAGAAATAAGGGTAGAGGAAGTAAGGGAATCCTTGTTGGAGCAGCAGGATGAGTTAGATCCTGAGTTGGATGAAAATGCAATCAACCTTTCCACTATGTCTCCAATACAGATGATGAAGGTCGCCATAATTTCCCAAGCCAAAGCTAGTGAAAAGATATTGAAATCTCACATCGATGACGTTGAACTCTTAAAGTTTGCATCTGGAGTTCTATAGAAAATAATGCCTACTTATGTTGTGGACCCATCTAGTTCCTCCTTCAGTGAGTTGAAAAAGTTAATAAGCTCTGTAGATTCTCATTTTGAATCTTTTGAGAAATCGGCTCTCGTTACAGTAAAGGAGCTCGGTGAGAAGATATTTAATAGCCTAAAGGAATTGATTTCCAAAGACAAAAATCTATTAGGCTCCTGCATAAAGAATATTCAAGGTATTGTATTTGAAGGAGGTAAAATTTTTAGGTCCTACTTAGTTCTATCAAAATTTACTAAGGAAAATGAGAAGCAGGTGAAAGATATCGAGCAGCAATTGGTTACTATTTCCAACACATTTGACCCATTGGCTAGCAGTATTTGTCATCAAGAAAGTCAAGTGATATCCTTGATCAACCAAATAAAGAATATGAAGGTTGAAAATGAAAGGATTATTGGCAGAGTAAGTGAACTCAGAGGGCTAATAAGTCCAAAGATTGAGATGTTGGTGAATGCTCTGAAAGAGGCTGAAGGTGTTGTGATTGCTCCTGATCTGGTAAATTTCGAAGCTATTGAAACCATGGTGTATCTTCTTTGTGGTCACATCACTATTTTGGAGAGTCTGAAAAGTGTGTGGGACTCAAACTTAAGTGGATTGAAGAATGTCTATGCAAACATCTTCAAATTTTTGTAAGTTTCCAGATATGTTTGTTCGGTTTTTGCAAATTTGGGTTTCCTAAAAAAATTTGTCATTGATGTCAAAGGGGGAGAGAGTGAAGTGAAAAATGCTTAAATAATACTCTTAGGGGGAGCAGTATTTTGTATTTTGGCTGTGTGCTTACCAGTCTCGACACAGTCATTTTTCACTAAGTGTTGCTATCAATGCCAAAGGAGGAGATTGTTGGCATATGGCTTCAAGTTTTGTCATTCATAGAAACTAAAGTCACTCCCATGATCCATAGTCCTGTATCCAGTCATACCAACAAATAAAGTGATACAGTGTGTATTACCGGAAAAATACTTGAGGAACAAGGTATTCGGTTAGACGGCTTCACCAGATCATCTTTTTGTGTTGTGGATCTCTGGAATTGCTTTGTGAGCATGTGGATTATATTTTTATTGAGTTTTGTGGTATTGCATTAGTCACAGTACGAGGTTGGAGGTTCAGTAGGACACTTTTTGTCTATTTGTTTGTTGTAGCCAACTCAAGGAATGTGGCGCACTGTGGATGTGTTAAGTGGAATTATTCAAGATGTTTTCATGTTCAAATGTTTAATTATTGGTCCTAGCTATGGAATAGCCAACTTTTTGAATACGCATCAAATTTATTTATGATTTGGGCCGACAAGTTGTAAATATTCTAAAGTTTTATTAAGCTGACTTGTAGCGATGAAATCCCTAGTAGCAGATATATCTAAAGGACTAATTACATCATTTTGTATATCGAAGAAGGCGTATTGGTGTATGTTGTGAACATCCAAGGAGTGTTTGAGTGATGTCATGCGCAGTTTCACTTGCGCATAAGGATTTTGTGTGTGAACTTGAGCAAAGTAGAGCAAAAGTTCAATATCAGTCAGAAGGATAGAAGTTTGTCATCATAGCTTAACAAGAACTGTAATCCAGCATTAGTAGATGTTATTCATTCAGTTCATTTTATTTTGAATCTAATCCAAATCATTGTAAGGGAAATGATCCCATTCTTTTGAGCAGTGAGCTCTAGGTAATGAGCTTGAATGCAAGCGCATTCCCATTTTGTAATACTTCTTTTGGGTATACTCAGAACTTATTGTGGATTGGCCATCCATCGTGGTTTTTCCCCTAACAGGGTTTCCACGTAAAAATCCTTGTGTTATGGTTGTGTGGTTTCTTACTTTTTGCTTCTGCATATTACTTTTGATTAAATGTTCTAAGTGGATTAAAGATCAAATTAGTAAATTTAATTTTTGCAGTACACCGATTCACGCCCCCCTCTCAGTGTAGCTTGTTTCCAACACCTTTCTTGTAACTCGGTCAGCAGCATGGGGTCAATGGACTGGGACTTATTGAGTTTCTCCTAGAGCTTTCTCTGCTTTGACTCTTCTGCTCGCACTTTCTCAAACAAGCGCGCAACTTCAATTTCTAGTGATTTCTCCTTCGTTTCCAGAAAACTGACTCTTTCCTTCACAAGCTTTAGCTACTCATTTTTCTTCAATTGATGGTTGTATTTCAGAAAATCGGTCATCACCACCCGCTGTGTTTCCTCCATGATTTCCACCTTATCCTACAACCGGGTTGCTGTCAAATCAAGCCCCATGGCATACATGTAATTTCCCAGCAACATCTTGCCTTGTGGTTTGGTAACATTCAGATACATGGTGGCAAAGTTCAGCATTTGTTTTTCTTCATTGTAAACTATATACACTTTAGGCTCTGCATCCTTTTTATCATCATTTTTTTTCACTTTTGGATCTTGAGGGCTCGCATCTGCTTTATGGCTTTTCCCTGGGATATGAATTCAGTCGGCGACTGAACTAGCCCACCAAGGATAGGTGTACTAGGAGGCAGGGCAAAAGGAAATACTTGTGTAGTGGGCCCTTGCATTTTCTTTGGTGGGAGATTGACAGTTTTCGGGGAGAAAAAGGGAACTTGCCATAGTTCGGTATGTGAACTAGCAAAAGGGCTAATTAGTTGCAGCGATGGAGTGGTCATAATCAAGTCCATTTGTTGGGAATATTGGGTTGGACTCGAGGTAGCAAAGGAAATAGGGGTGCCAATGGTGGCCAAGCTTTTAGAAAGAGAGGCGATGAGAGATTGAGCAGCAACGGCCAACATTAAGGTTCGCATAGGCGTTAAGATAGATGGCCTATTTTGGGAAAATTGGGAGAAACCTCCCACAAACATCGTGGTAGGGGTAGATAAAGTAGGGATGACACTTGTAGTAATGTGCGTTGCAGGAATGGAAGAGGACACCAAAGATTGAGAAGTAAGAAAAGAGGAAGCAAAAATTACTTGTTGACTAGACATTAGTGGCGCTTTGCTTGTCGATGGCTACTCACTTCGGGTTCCTGGCTTGTTGTGAGACCTTGGCTTATGGCGGCTCCTTGTGATCCTTCTCCCAGAATAGCTTCAGTGCATTTCCGCTTAGTGAGCAAGGAGTCTTCGATCTCCACAATCTCTATAGTTTAGACTAGTTGTTGTTGCTAGGGCACTCTTGTTGTTTTCGAGGCCCAAGTGAGTGTCTGTGAGGCTTGTGCCATATTCAATCACACATTTGAAGCGACATAGGTAGATTTCCCTGTAGACTTCCTCTTTTGCTAGGCGAAGGACATTGATGTCTCAGCTTCCTCCTCTGCTTGCTCTTCTCCTTCATTGGGGTCGTCGCCTGCACTATCACTTGAGTTGAAAGCAGGGTTCTCCTCATCCCACAGTCATTCACACTCTTTGTCTTCCTTTACACCTTCATAAGGTATATCTGATCTTTTCATTAGTCCATTCTTCTTCATTCCTCAGCTTATTGTACAGAGTCTTCCCCATTTTATAGTTCTCATCATAATCCGCCACTAGGAAATAGAACTTATGTCATAGTGGTTTGTTGTCTTCCGTAGAGATATGAACCAAGTCAACCAATAATTCATCTTTATTTTCTAGTGGGTTGCACCTCCACTCCTAGTAAGGCTGAGGGTTATGAGTTACCTTGAGGTGATCATACGAAAAAACATTGAAAGGGTTGTAATCTCACTTGTCACAGATCATTACTAACCCTAAATGAGCTAGTTTATCTTGCAATAGTGGATGTGCTTCTTTTTCAGGGCCACTATTTCAAAAGTTAGCGGACAAGTGAAGAATCCCTTCCTCTTGATTCTTTTTGCACTACAGAAGGTAATATCGATAATGCATGCCTACCGGAACAATTCCAGAGCCAACACTCGATTAGTCACACATGTCAGAAGGTGAAAGGGTTCTCCAGTGAAGCCTCGCATTCAGATGAACGTAAAATATTCTCCAAAGAACAAATCACATCTTGGAGTGAAGTTCTGCATAAACTTTGTCTAAGTCAAGGTGAGTTGATTAATATACTCCTCCCCTAGTAAATCTTGCAAAAATCAGAATCAAGAAATGATCTGAAAATGCGTAATAATCAAAAGTAGAAGAGAGGAGAGGGGTCCAGATAGAAAAAAAAATTTCCTACCCTTCTCATCAAAGATAGATAACTTTAACCACTCATCAAAGAAATCAAGGTTTTGATATAAAAACATATAAGCAAAATAGGAGACAAATCTGAACTTTTGTTCAACTGGGTATTTGTTAATTTGTTCTATCATCTTCTTTGGGAGGAATTCTCCAAAATCATACTAGAAGTAAGATTTATGCCTATGGAATCGGAAAGTTGGGCCCAATTGAAAAGCATGCACCTCTTGGTCGGTGTTCAAACCAAAAAAAAATGTCATCATTGAAAAGGCATCTCGCATGTCTTGCTTGAAAGCACCATGTGGCGTAGGAATTTCTGGTGATTTCTCATGTTCTCTTTCAATCCTTCTGGTTTCTTCATGTAAAACTCCTGAGCCTTATCCCTAGTGCTCCATATTTTATCTCCATGCTTAGGAGTGAATGATTCCACTTCCATCCCTCTATGCATAGGGTCTGGAATGCACAACATGTTCCAGATGGTAGTCGGGCTGATGTTAACTGAAAGAGTCTGGCCCTCAATAGTGTTGGTACTTGGATTGAAACACCTAATGGCCACATCTACCAACTCTGGGTAGTAGTGCATAGACAAGACCATATACTGAGGAAACCCACTAAACCATACCTTTTTTGCAACCGACATTGGCCACTTGGACACCCTCATTCATGCGCAGGAAGATTCCCTCAATCCTTTGGGGCTTTTTGCAAGAAAGGGATCATGAACATTATCCCAATCTTCATGAACTAAGCTCTAGTCTCTATAGATTTTGGGCTTGTCCAACGGCCTTGTGTTTACCCATACTGGACTTTTCAGGGATGCGTGGTGTAGGATAAGAAATATCCTCGAAGACATTAATGGATGGTGCTCTTCGCAAAGCTTTAGCTAATCTCTACATCGCCACTGGCCTAACTCCTTGACTTGAACTTTCTGCCATTGCTAATTGCAGGAAGCTTTCTATTTAGCTTGAATTCTTTTACAATTGCACCTCGACTCTGGCAGTGCTCTTGAACTTTTTTCTTTCTACTTTGAGTAGCATTTTTAAAAGAAAACTTTTAAGTGCTTTAAAACTTCATGCAATATTTAGTGATCTTTTCTCAAGGTGGTAGATGAGAACCACCTTTTTTGCATTTAATGCGGTATGTACCACCAACTCATGGCCTGTGCTAGATGAATTACTTGCCATTTTGATTTAACAAGAATTCATAAATATAATTAGCAACTGTATGTACATGATTTTCTTGGAACTTGAGCTCATGCCTTGCAAGTAGTTTAAGCATTCATATGCGTTGGAAATCAATATCTTAAAAGGAATGATTAGGCTGAATATGCGCTCAACATTTGAAAAGATGAGTTCCACCTTGGGAAATACAAAATACCTGAAGGATGACACCTCAGTCCTTGGTCGTGCATAACACCACTAATTGCTGCCACCAACTTGGGCTAATTAATTAGCCCTTATTCGTTTTGCATGCAGCAAACAATACTCAGCAGATGCAAATAGGTTGGAAATTCAAGCAAGTCTGGGCACAACTTTCAAGTTGGTACTTGATTAATATCACATTTATGGCAAGCAGATTATCACGCCTTTCCTTGCTTTTTTCTAAAAATAGGCATCTAAGCAATAGTGAAATCACACTTAGCGATTTGAGCAAAATTGGTATTAGGTAATTGGTGTGGCAATTTAGCATTTGCAATGCATAGTGTTCTCATAGGCTAGACTTAGGTGCTTTGCAGGGATAGTTTTGAGGTATTTGTAGAAAGTCTAACAAGATGAATACCCCAATTAGGCTAGTCTTGCACAAGTCCCAGACTGCCTTCCTAGGAGAGATTTCTACTGAGCACTTAAAGAGAATGACAAAGAACAAGCATTCACTATCCATCATAGACATCAAATGGGTCTTGGGATGGGACTGCCTCGAGTATGAGGACAAGTATCGAGTTAACACTAACGTGTGCTCACACTTTGTGGCCTCCATGTTAGATATAGGAATTCCCAAGCCATTAATTCTTCATCTAGTGAAGGAAATTTTCCCCAAGAAATACCTGAATGACCTCGGTGAGGTCGTTGCAAATGCTGCATATGGTGGGGGAATTCCAACTACGAGTGACCTCTGAAGGTTTATAGAAGAGGATGCAGTCATGTTGTGGCTACCATTTCTGAGTGGCTTCCGCCTCCAGATGTGAGATGAGCACCATCAGAGGATAACTCGAGCCTGCCACTTCCTATTTCGCATTTACAATGTGGTGTCATTCTATGACATTGACTGGTATATGGACTTTAGGAACTCGGTGTTCCCTCTGCCTGCCTTTGCTCCATTGGATGATGATGTTGCTACTGATAATTCCCCCATGGACAAGGATATTGTGGATGCTTCCATTGATTCATTTGTTGTTGTTGCTCATGTAGTGAATTGAAGACCTACTTTTTTCTTTTTTCTTTCAAAAATCTCATTGTAATTAGTCCCTTTTTGTAGACATGTCTGAAAAAGGCTTCCGTAAGATATACAAGAAGCAGAATATAATATACTTTTGGAAGCATGGCCTATGAGCCATTTTGAAAATGTAAATATCAAATCATATGTAATGAAAATATATCCTTATATAACCATCTTGTTGTTTCCTTTTGGATTATGCAACTGGGTCATTTTCTTCCTTTTTCAGCATGTATGTATGAATTTCGTTTTGCATGTGGGTGTTTAATTTTTCGCTCTATTTAGCTATGAATTAATTTCCCTTACTCTCTACAATAATGGGTCACTTGTTTCTTTCCACCATGAACCATAGAATAAAATAAAAATACTGGCCAACAAAACAAAAGGGAAAGAAGGGAAAAGCATATTTACATATTTACATGGGTATGGAAAGTAAGCTTAATTGAATATATCCAGGTGAATTATGTTGACCGGAATTCCTAGCGCTTCTTTTTCCATAGTCTCTAATTCGTAATGCATTGTGTTCCTTGCATTGAATTATTTTGAATGGGCATTCCCAAAGGCTATCAAACTTTTCAGGTTGACCTAGCTTTGCGGCCCTTTCGTTATATTTTAGCACCAAGCCTCTGCACTTTAGGCCTTGGTCAGACGTTTTCTTGTCAAACCACATTTTAACCACTTGTTGGCAGTTAGGGACTTTTCCCTTTTCTATTGTACTTCTAGCAACTTGGCTAATTGTACCTCCATTGCGTTGTTTTGTTCTACTTTGAGGGACTTTTGCAATTGCAGCACCAGAATCTCTATAGAGATAGGAAATAACATCTATTTTCCATAAACTAGCTCATACGGTGAAGTCTTGAGGACTTGCTTTGGAGTTATGTGGTCTGCCTAGAGCACTGCTCAAAGATTTTTATGCACTCTCTTTGGTATTCTGACCCAATTCTTTTGAGAAGTCAGACTAGATTCT
>VDFB02105785.1:167492390-167567906 GCA_007258455.2 Sequoia sempervirens | reverse complement strand
AAAAAAGAGAATGTATACTCACTTTGGGGTGATAGAACTCATTGTTGTCCACCAGGTGAGAAGTCCCAAAAGGTGAGAAACATACGCCTGGTTGGTATGTACTCACAAACTCATAGGTGGCTATGGGGAAAGTTGTGCCTCAGAATGGGCTTCCCGCTCAACCATACCAAAGTTATACCTCCTAACAACATTAATATAGCATTGCAAAGGAAAATTTCAGTTCGTGCTGCATGAGATAAGAAAATATTTGTATGCTTAGAACTCATGAACAAATAGGATGGCACCACAGGAATGCAAGATGTGTTATGCAAGGTGACCATATGAATACAAAATGCAAAAAATGTAAAAGATGTTCAAAGGATTCTTGTTTAGTTCATGCAAGATATGTGACTTAGGGAACATTGTGTCTAATGTCTCCAAGAGAGGATCAATCAAAGAATAGAATATTCACAACTTAGGGGATGCAGTGTGTCACATCAGGCCACTAAGAGGAATGTAATATGCTGAGATAGATCACACTTATGAAGGACATCACACCCAATGTCATCCACAAAGCAGAAAACACATCATATGAAGTAACAAGGCTACACTAAGAACCAAAAAAATAAAAATGAAAATGAATAATGCCAATGTATGCCCCCACTTTAAAATAATTTCTACACACCGTTCTATGAGAAATTACTTTAAAGTAGAAAATAAAAAATGCAAAAAAGAAACAAGACATGAGAGCCAACTTGGAAAGCCCCTATGCCAAGTCATATGTTTTCGAGTAAGGCTACATCATGTGAAGAAAAAGGAACAAATAAGAGAAAGAGAGGTTTCCCCCAAAAAGGAACACACCAAACACATAAGGGATATATGGATTTGGGGTCACTATGTTCTTTGATGCAATGTTGTTATTAAAGAGCTTGAAACTATCATCATTCCCCAAATACAAATAGAACTGGAAGAATGACACAAAGAGAGCGAAAACAAAAGGAAAATAATATCTGTTTTGGGTCAACATGGAAGAGACATTTTGGTCTCAACGCTTTGCATCATCCCCAAGAGGAAAAAACAAGAAAAGGCAAAGTAAAAGAAAAAAAGGGACCTTTTGGGTCAACATGGAAGAGACATAGGGTGTTTCAATGCTTTGCGTCATCCCCAAAAGGAAAACAAAAAATGAAAGTGAAAAGCGATGTACGACATATAGAAGAATGGAGGTACAAATAGAGGAAGTGCACAAAAGAGAAAAAATTAAACACACACTATGGGGGAGCACAATACGCACATGCAATCATACCAAAGAAAAAGAAAAAGAAAAAGGAAAAAGGAAAAATGAAAATGAAAATCTAGTAAGGAAAATGCAAGTCAACCATCTAACAAGTCATTCGCCTCCCAATCATGTTCAATGTACTGTAAGGCCAATTGAATGTCCAAGTGGACAATTGCAAGGGATGAACTAGGGGAAATACTAGGGTCATTACTTTGGATAGGAGATATCTCAGTGAAGCTCATAGATGAGGAAAACAATGTTTTTAATCTATGATGTATCTCATCATCAATTTTTGTTGTTTCCTCATTGACATCTAAGTTGATCACAATAGGAGGATGAATGATAATTTCTAATGAAAGGTGTATCAGTAGTTGTGGTTGTTGTATTGAATCATATTTTTGTAATGGTTGTATTGGACTATGTTGTGGTAGGTCAGGAGGAGGAAGGTGGTCAGGAACTGCTTCTGTCAATTGCGGATGCTGATTTTCTATGTTTCTTCAGCATGTAACTGATGAGCCAAGAGACGACGACGCCTCCTACATGCTCTAGCACCTTGGTTTATTTTAATTATGTTTTGGAGTTGTGAATGAGTAAGAGTGGGTTGATCCACGACAGGCTCCTTTTCTTCCCTAGGGGGAGGAATAGAAGGTGGTTCAATAACTTTCTCTTTTGC
Organism: Sequoia sempervirens; assembly: GCA_007258455.2. Lineage (NCBI taxonomy): Eukaryota > Viridiplantae > Streptophyta > Pinopsida > Cupressales > Cupressaceae > Sequoia > Sequoia sempervirens. The sequence continues at coordinate 167,565,978 of VDFB02105785.1, read as the reverse complement.
TTTATACACTTGTTTAATGCAAGGAAGAATAATGGGGTTGGTTTCATTATCTCTTGGGCGTTTAGACAAAGAAGGTGAAGTGTTTATCGTTGGTTTCTCTATAGGAGTTAATGTTTGTTCACGTTCGGATTCAGATTGAAGCATGGTCTCATCTAGGATAGGAGTGGCAGATGTGGATGGGGACATGTGGCAAAGAGACAATTTGGCTATTCATTTGTCTTTGAACTTTTGATAGGAAATTGAAAATATGTCTTTGCGAGAGGTGATGAGTTCCATAGGTTCAGGCCAAAATGATTCCAAGGAAAAATTACCATTAGAAGACAATGGATTAAAGCCACTATGGTGTACAGTAAATATCTCATTATTAAGCAGAAACTTCAAACATTTGTGAACGATTGAAGGAAAAAATTTCATGAAGTGAAGCCAAGGATGACCTATCCATAGACAAACTAATCTGGTTGTGGAATGATAGAGAATGTTACATACAATGTTTTAGGTCCTATCTGTAATGGGAGTGTGATTGATCTAATCGTAGGGCATGCAAAACCATGATTTTTTTTAATCCATGTTTTTGGTCTGCAATAATCATCTTGATAAAGATCATGTAATACCAAAAATTCTTCCATGATCACGTTCTCACCACAGCCGGGATCTATTAATATCCCATTGGTGGGCTTATCATAGATGTGTTCGGCTATGTAAAGAGGACCATTGGGAAGGTTTTTAAGTATATTGTGAGAATAAAAAGTAATATCAATAGATTTGTTAGGTTGGCCCTTATGAGGGATAACGTCTATCATTGGACCACCATTTCATCAATAGGATTAACATGTGTAACATTTGGAGTAATAGCATGTTGTTCATCATTTGTATCAAAATTCATCACATTATTGCTTGAAGGTTCACTAGCTTTGACAAATGAAACATTGTGTTTAGGCATGGGGTTGGTAAAAATTTGCAAATTCTAGTTGGGAGGGGCAACAGACTTATTGCCCTAATCATTGACACCTGTAATGGATAGACAACTAGAATCAATGATGTATTGTACTATGTGTTTGAGACACTTGCATTGTTCTATGTCATGTCCACTTTGGTGATGAAAATGACAATAAGAATTTTGTTTAAAGGTGGGTGGTAAAGGCTTGGTTAGATCAAGTGATTTGACTATAGGAAAAGTGATCATTTGTTGTTGTATCAGTTGGTTCATTGTGTTATGAAGGGTATTAGGTAAAGTTGTAAATTGTCTCTTCATGTCCCAATAGGTAAAGGGAACAACTACTTTAGTGACTACCATTTGATTATGAATGGGTTGAGTTGGTTGTGGAGGATGGGGATTGAACTATAAGAAGACTTTGTTTGGTTTTCTAAAGTTTTGCAAGTTTTGGGTTCTTTTTTTAGACTTCTCAGCTCGTCTAGAAGTGGATTTGGCATAATGACTAGTAACCGAGTTGTGATAGTCACAAAGAGTTGTGCATAAATGCATGAAAGAAGGGAATTTCATCATAGTCAATTTATCATGAATGTGAGTTTACAAGTTTTCAATAAACATCTTTTGGAGATGTGAATCAGGAACCTTGACATCTATTTGAGCATACAATGACTGATAGTGTGAAATGAAATCAATTAATTTTTCATCCACATTTTTTTTATAGCTCATCAAATCAACCATTATCTTTTTGGGAGTCATATGGACTTGGAAATGACTAATAAAGGCATCAAAAAACTCATTAAATGAATGGATGGAATGATTGGGTAAAGAGGAAAACCACTCCAAGGCAATATCCTTTAAAGTTTGAGGAAACAATTTAGCTAATAGTTTATCATCAGGGACAAAATCACTACATAAGGAAGTATAGGCAATGACATGATTAGTAGGGTTTCCTTTCCCTCCATACTTCTCAAATCTAGGAATCTCAAGTCCTTGTGGCATCAGTGTTCTTAATATTTCCAAAGAGAGTGGGCTACTATTGAAATAATAGGTGGGTGGTGCATTTTGGATTTGGTTTATGGTAGATATTTGTTGTTGCATGGAAGAAACAATGTGGAAGAGCTGGGTGATGAGGGGGTTAGTGTAAGTGGTATGAGGTAGGATAGAGAATGGTGATAGAATGTAAGTAGTATTAGGACAATTGAGGGGGACATTAAGAGGAGTGAAGGTGGTGGAGGATGGAACATTCGATGCCACAAAATAACTAGGAATGCTAGTTGGAATAATGAAATGAGTCACATTACTAACCTGTTGCATTGTTGTTGTAACTTGAGGGGTGGTATAGGTGGGTATGGATGCTATAGTTGGAGGAGGAATATGAGATCCTCCTTGGCTAACCATAGTGTTTTCTGATAGAGATGTGCTAGAGGTGGAAGGAGCATGTTTTCTATATATTTCAGCATTTTTTTTCATAACATTTAAGCCTTCATCACTTTCAAGCAGACGATGGATGTTGTCTATAGCAGGAATTGTAGTGGTTGAAATGTTTTCAAGACACAAGTTATGTTGGAGATGTGCTAATTCCTCATGAATGTTAAATACTTTGTCATGTGAGAGGGAATTAATGTGTGTGTCAATATGCATTGTAGGGGAAGGCAAATGTGTACTAGTGGTAGTATCCATTCCTAATGCACCATTTTCAATACCAAGAGTAGGAGCTCTGGATAACCTAGGGTCCACAACGAATGTGCTATCATGAGAAGCCATGAGTCGGGAACTTTTCCTCACTAAAGTATTATCAATAGGGCACCAAAATTTCATAATAATACCAAAAAAGGTGGGGTGTATGAAAATGCAGTGCAAACTAGGAATAATAAAATGGAAATAACAACAATTATATAAACTGAAACAAGAATGCAATACCAGAAAACATAGTAGAAATTACTGTGAAATTGATAAAAAATGTTGTGCAAAAAGTGCAACTGGAACGATTCGCCTAGGGTGGCGAATGAGTCCAAGGGTGAATTTTTTTGTGTTTTTGAAAAAAATTTAAAATGATTTTTTATGTTTTTCTGATGCAAAACTAGGATGCAAATGTAGAATTTTAGTTTTGTAATGTTTTGAACTGCAAAAATGAAATCTATATGAGATATTCATTAATGCAATGTTGAAAACCCTATGATACAAAACAATGCAAAAGCTAATGCAATTGAGTCCTAGGATGTAAATGCAATGCAAATAAAAAAGATAATGTTCAATATGCAAGTTCACCAAAATGAACCATGGATTTTGGGGAGGTGAAATGTTATGACTCTTTTGCTCAATTAGGGGTTTTCACCTAAAGGAAAGAGATAGATCTCACACCAAAATCTAGGTGGTTCACTCAAAATAATGTAACTATGATGAAATTATGCCTAAATGCAATGATCTAGATGCAACAAACAACTGAAATTGATTGATTATTTATGCTAAACCTAAGAAATATGAAGTGTTGTAAAACATAGTGTGATATATAGAAATGAACTAGAAACATAAACAAATGCAAACAAAATTGAATGAGATTGAATGGAGTACACTTGGAGGCTAAATGAAAATTTGAGAAGATTTAGAATCTAACAAAAATCATTGTTGATGACTAGTGGGACTCATTCGCCATTGATGGTGAATCAGTTCTGCTTCTGGTAAACTTTGTCAGAACTAGTTTTTGACTGTCAAGAACTGAATTATGATGAAAACAAATTTTCCAGCCTAGCAATGGGACTCATTCACCATTGATGGTGAATAAGTCCTCATCCAAAAATCTACAAATTCAGAAGTCAACTTTGTGGGTCCAGATCTGCACTTGTCTTCTTGTCAGGTTAACAGAACTAAATTTGTAGAAAATGGGCTGCCAAGCTCAAATTAGGGTTTGGTTGACTTGAATAGCTTTGATGAATTTTTGACCACTTTTCAACACCTATTTCTTTGAAAAATATGCCTACAAGACCTGCAAACACACATGCAAAGAGGGGAAAAATGGTTAAGGGTTAGAGTATAGGGATTTTCCTTGGTCAAATCCCACTTTGGTAATCAAACCCTTGATAAAGAAATGAAATGAAATAAACAAGGAATGATGAATAAACAACATGCAAGTGTCCTAAACTCACCAAACCCTTGTTGTTTAATTATGAAGATATGCCAATGGCTGCTCCAAGATACTTGATATTTGCTTGATTGAATGAAAAATACTTGAATGCTTGAGTGTATGAGATGATTAAGTGAACAAGATGAATTAGGTGTTAAAGTGGATGGAAAAACACTTATTTATACACTTATACCCTAATTACCTGAAGATACAACATCACAAGCTGACCTAAGGTCTTAATGAATAAAAACCTAAAAGAAATTTGAATTTATTTTGAATTTTGTGCCAAGAGGGACTCATTCACCACCCATGGCGAATGGGTCCCATGCAAGGCAAGTGAATGGGTGTCGGGAATTAAGTTGCATTTAATGATATTTGTCAGGTTTACATTAAAAAATACACTTAATTATGACATGTAAGTGCATAAAGGGGCCAAATAAAGCATAATAATGGTGTAATTAGTGATGACAAGCCTTGAAAAGCATGCTAGTTTGTTACAAGACTTTACAACACTTTAGAATAAGACTTGGTAAGGGATAAAAAGGGAATATTTAGATGAATTATAATAAGAAGAGTCTAGAAAAGTGTAGAAATTTGTTACAAAACTTCACAACACCTTCACAAGACATCATAAAGTCTTAACAATTTGAATATTCAAGACCTAAGTGAATGTATAAGTTACATTACAACATTAAATCAAAGTAGAATAATCCAAACATCACAGGAAAAAGACCTAAATGACCATGAAAATGTCCCAAGGTCCATTTTTCTATGGTACAAGTAGATGCTAAGGGATGCCCTTACTTGATGGACCTCTCAAGATCAAACTCTTCAAAGAGTAAACCATTAACTTCAACCTAAGCAAAAAAATCCTTGAGAAAGGTGTTTACCATAGGATTCCAAGGTTTTCCTTAGAAAGGACCATTCCACTTTTTCATAAGCTTTTTAAAATTCTAGAGGGAGCATAGTTGTATTTTGGTTGGAGAAATTTGACCATTCCATAACCTCCCAACTTGTTATTAGGTTCTCTAGTATATACCTTCGTTTAATAAATCATGTTTTTGTGCTTTTTATGAACTTGGGGAGAATATTAACTAACCTTAAGGATATTACCTTAGTAAAAATATTATAAGATACATTCAAAGGGGTTATTAGCCTCCAATTCCTTATCAATGTTTTATCACCCCTTTTGGGTAGAAGTTTGATGATGCCTTCATTAATATCTCTTCCCAAGGACCCTTTATCCAAAGCTTCAAGGTAAAATTGAAATAGGTCATCACAAATCTAGTCCACAAATGTTTTATAGAATTCCACAGAAACCCTATCTTTCCTTGGGGATTTATCATTGTTCATGGATAGAATGACATTTCTAATTTCATCTTTAGTTATGGTTGTAGAAAGTTGTGAGGAATCTTCATTATTTATCTTCCTTGGTATAATTCTCTTAACAAACTCCCTATCATTATGATTTCCTTGAACTCCCCCTTCTAGGGTGAACATATTTTTGAAGTATGTTTGGAATTGATTGAGGACTTCCTCTTGGGAGGTGAACAGATTGCCACCCTCCCAATTTTTTTCAATATGCTCTTTGAAGCTTTTCTCCTTAATAAATTTAAAGAAGAATTTAGATCCCTTATCTAAAAAAATTATCTAGTTTAGCTTAGCATACACCTTTAAGCCTTGAATATTATGAGTTTGGATTCTTCTTAGGTTATTTTTAGCTAGGGTAAGCTCCTCTCCCAACCTTTCCTCTTTTGGATCTTCTTGAACCTTAGATTCAACTAGTAATAGACATTCTTGGAGCTCATTTTATTCCCCTTTATTTTCAATGGATTTTTTTTCCAATAGTTTGGAACAACTTCCTCCATTCTTCCACATTTTTATTCCATCTATCTATAGCCTTTATATATTTTAACATCCACTTGTTGCTCTCTCTTAGAGAGGTGATATCATCCTTGTAATCATTATTTTTTAGCAAGTGGGCGCTGGGGATGAACCTCACCTTCCTTACATTCTCCTTTAGTTTGTCATGGTTGGTAACAAGATTTTCCTTAATAGGGTGGTGATAAAATAGGGTATAGGGTTATACACTAACTTTGATCCCATCATTATATGATAGGAAATTAAAGAAATCCTTGTATGCATAAATTTTGTCCAGCCTACAATATATTCTTCTGCCACCTTTCTGTGCATTACACCAAGTAAATCAAATCCATTTGCTATATTTTCTCCCCTTTTCTAGAGGGTCTACTAATTTTAACTTAGCTTTTAGTTTTAGCCAAAAATAATTTTCACTACCTTTCCAAGCCATATCTATTCCATCGCATTTGTCCTCCATGTGTTCCACCATATTGAAATCTCCTCCCAAGATCCAAGGAACCTTAGGAAATTTGATAAGCCATTGCTATAGTTTTTTTTTGTCTCTATGACCAATGGGGGAGTATATAGAGAAGACCCCTAATCTAACTCCATCCTTTTCTAGGGTGATCCATATAGCCTTATTATAGGGGAAGGTGCCCTAATTGGTCACATATTTAGCACATTTGTAAGAGAGAAGGATAAAAAAACCTCCTCTCCCTCTTTTTAATGTTTGGTGGTGTAGTAAGAGGATCCATTCCACACATGAATCTCATATTTGTGTCTAAGGTGAAACTAGTTTCTTTAGTTTCTTGAAGAAGGACAATATCTTTTTTCTTCTCAAGGTTCAAAAACCTCCTTATAATATATTTCCTATTAGGGAATCAAGGCCCTTGACATTCCAAGATATAAAAATAAGATTCATCTTCAACATTAATAGGAGAGATATTGTGGTTTCTCTTGAATTTTTTAAAACATTTTGGTAGCATATCCTCATTTTCCAATCTTTTTGTAGTAGGTGATTGGATTACAACTTGTTTTTTTTCCTCTCATGTTATTGGAAATCTGGATAATTTTTTTAAGAGATAAAGGCTTTCCATTTTTCCTAGGTATGCTAGGCCCAACTCATGGCTTAGGATTTTTCTTTGGTTTCCTTTATGAATCTCAGTTTGGTCCATGTTTTCTTTCGGTTTAATTTTTTCTTTTCCATTGTTATTAGGGGAATAGTGTTGTTCTTTATTCACACCCTTGATCACTTCATTATTTAGGTTACCTTCATCCTCCATATTAGGTGTTAAAGACTCCTTTAGCATGGAGGATTTAGGATCTTGGTTATCTTGACTTAGATTTTGATTATTTATTATTTTACTTTTCTCAACCTCAGAGTCTTGTTCAAGAGTGGAGGTGCTAATTTGGTTGGAAAGTTCTAAGGGGTTGCTTCTTGATGAGGAAGATCCAAGTACATTTGAATTTCCAAACATATTTTCAACCAACCTATTGGCTTCTTTTAAGGAACCCACTAGAGCACCTTTTCTTTTGGTGGAGCTTTTATTATGCATATAGATATAAAGGTGTTTCTCCTCGATATTAGATACAAGGTCTTCCAACATGGAGGTGACATATTGCCTCTAGAAAAAATAACATCTTCATTCTTTCAAATACTATGATTACTCTTTATTAAACTTATCTTGGCAATATCTTTTTTTATTTGAATTTTAGAGATCTTAGGGGCAAAGGATTCATTAATATAATTCCTTTTTAAAAAGTTTTCCTCTATTCTTTTCTAATATTAGGCATTGATAATTATTGAGAATTCATATTTTGAATTAACAACTTATGCCTTGTAATGGATGACATGGGGTGGGGGAAATGGGAGGCATCGATGGTGTCCCAAAGTCACTAGAGGATACGACTCCAACATCCCCCAAACATGACTCGATAACACACACTTCCTAAGATAACCATCAAAATAATTTCTAAGCTTGACAAGGTTCAACTCCCTTGAGAGATTTCCTCCAAAGACCTCAACAACCACCAAAGAAGAACTACCATTTTTAGGTGGCCTGAAACTACTTTCCTACCACACATTTTCCACCAAATTATGAACCTTATTTTCGTGATTGTATAGGGACTCACAAGCCGAAGAGGGTTTGGACTTAAAACTAGGGTTTTCATCAAATTAACATTTGAAAATTCCACATTAGGGTTGGGACCAAGGTTCTCAAATGTCACCTCCAAATTAAGCTTTGAGCCAAGATTAGCATTTTTCCTTCCTTTTATATATTTTCTTTGTTTTTTGTACTCTAAATATGCTCTAAATGTTTTTTTTGACAAAGGTATCATGAATTTATGCCTCCCAAAAATTTTAGAGCACAAACAAACTATTTTTCATTGTCTTCCAACTTTATATTTTTGGTATTTCTACCCCAGGCTCTAGAGAGACTAGGGCATAGACATCTAGGTGGGGAAGGGATACCTTCACCTCATCCACCCTCACAACACACCTAATTGGAGTGTGAAATTTTGGAATAATCTTCCAATATTCAAGTGGGAGATTTTTAATTACTACCCATCTAAGGAAAGACAAGGAAACAACCTCATCTAAAATTACTATGGGAGACCATGGCAGTGCCCTAAATACACACCCACCTAGATTCCAATATGATTTAGACACAACTTTTTCTTACATAGAATGGTTTTTAGAAAATGAAAAATAATCCAAATTGTAGCATCTAATTTGAATACCAAAGTTACTAGCCCAAAAATTAGAAAACCAATTATCAAGAAATTTCCTAGTTGGAACCCTATTCACATCAACAACCGCCATGAAAATGGCAATATCTTTTAATCTTGATCTTTCATTGTTAATCACTTTTTTCATCTAAAATTCAAAGTAAGTTTTAGAATCTTAGGGTTTTTGGAGGTCTTCTTACCTTCCTTTCCACCATTTTTGACACCCTCACTCCCTTCTTGCTCAGCTAGAACCAAGAACTTAGCATTTTTAGGCACGACAATACCTTTGTTTGTGACCACATCTTTGAGGGATTTCATAACAATGGAGGGGTTTTCATTATTTACACCCCGACTTGCATCAAGGATGGGGGGTTTTTACGCTCATCCATAAATTCTTGAAGGGTTGAAATCCACACTAGAAATAAAAACATAAATTGAACTAAACAAGCATTGAATAGAAGGCATGCGAGAGAGAAGAAAAACAACTAGAGAAATCCCAAGCCAAAAGTGGATTAATCAAAGGTAATAAATGAAAATAATACCAAGGCATGATGGGAGTACTTACAAAAGAACAAACCTTTGTGTGGGAGGGCTCAGCCTCCCCCACCCATCACTTATAGGTATACCAGCTGATAGCACTTTGAAAAATTTCTAGCTCTAAGCCTTAAATTTCAAAATTTTCTACATTTGTTGATCGCTTTTGGGTTAGGGTTTTATTTTCCTATGTTCAAAGGGTTATTTCTATGCTCTAAACCCTTGAAAATCCCTAAGTATTGATAAAACTTGGTGAATGGTTTTAATTCTATGATGATCTTTCCTAGCCTATTCCCAATCACTTAAGTAATGACTTATGTCATTGAAGTCATTTTCCTACTAGCCCCAAGCCCTAGCTCAACCGGTTGCTACCTGCTCATAATAATTTAACTACATCTATGGTTATGTGGGTTAGCATATTATTGAAATATTTGTGGTATAGCCTAAGTTTGATCCGTGAAATTTTCTAAAGTCTCTTATCCCTTGAACCTAGCCGATGACCCCTTTTAAGTCATTACTTAATGCACATGCCATTTAAAACAACCAAGTCATGGTCAGTGTGGCCCACCACTTGCATTTCATTCATTGCTCGCTAGCCTGCAACATTAAAATATTCCTAGAAATAACCCAGCAGGCATGGTGATGCATGTCCATTACATGGTGGGTCTTACAAGGTTCATAAGGAAACAATGATAAAAGGTGTTGAGATCAATGGTTTAGATGTGATCCTATAATTAAATCTTGGTTGTTCATCACCATCCCACAGGGGACCCAGATGTCAATCTCTTCTCTTAGTGGGGAAATGGGTGGCTGCCACATGGCATGATCACCAACATCCAAAGGACTTTATAAAACATGAAATATTTGATTAAATATTATCAATAACTATTGGAATATTAAAGAGTGTGCTACTAAAGGGGTTAAGGCACATGTGGGTAAATGGTTGGTGAGATATTTTAATCTCAACCATCCATCATGAAAGCATAATAGCCACATGGGAATAGGCTTGAAATTTGAATGGTGCACATGTTGAATTGTACTAGATGAATATTGGTCATTGCTCGCCAGCTTGCAACCGTTGATCAACATATTTTAGATCTTAGCAAGGTAGTAGGTGAGAAACACCTAGACTTTCTCATGACTTGTAATGTGATATGGGGTCATTGAGCCAGCAACACTTGGAAAAAATATGATTTGTTGGATGTTGAGTCATCGTAGGTCAAATATTATAACTTCTTTGAGTCCATCTAAGTTGAGCATCAATCCAGGTCATGGGGAGATCAATGACTGATATTTAAAATTGCAAAAGGATGCTTTTGAGTCATTTTTGGTTCACGTGAGCGAGTAGTAATGGCGGACATGATGCTTTTCTATTGAATTGAAGGCTTTTTTCCCCATAAAAATTGGTTTAAATCATAATCTCAATCACCAAAGAATTTTAAAGCATCTAGAAGTTGTTACATTGCATTTTGAGCACTTGGAATTCACAAACTAGGGTTTTCTCCACATCAAAAAACTAGTAAGTGCCATTAACACCTTTTGAGCATGAATTCCTTGTGAATTTCATATAGTTTTTGTTGCTATCATTAGAATTACAATTAGGGTTTCCTTTTAAGGTTTGATGTTCATTTAAATTTCTACAAATTAGTGAATTTGGTTACTCTTTCAAGTCAAGCTTTCACCCTCAACCTAAATCCCTAGACTCAACCAGTGATGCCCTAGGTCAAGTTGTTTATTAGTAATATGGCCCCAAGAGTTCAACACCTTGGTTCTTAGCCTAAGAAGAGACCTCTAGTCCAAGACCTATTAGACCAATTAAAACCCTAAAAAAATGATAAACTCATAGGGCAGTGTATGTTTCAAGGACCTGGAATGAAAGAGGGCATTATTGAAAAATATTATGCCATCAAAGATGCTGCATTTTCATACACTTGGTGTTCACTCTTTACATATTGGTTTGGTAACAGAAATGCCAAAATTTGTATCTACAACCCATGGAGGTTGCATATGGGTAAACTAATTAACCTAGATGTATATATTTAAATAGACCTCCTCAAAGCTATTGCAACTAACTATGACCCTACTATTAGGGTGGTTAGGACAAATTATGGTAAGAGAATGTTGAGGTTACCAAGGATGAAATCTTTGAGGTCTTTAGATTAAACTAATGGAGTGTGTTAGAACTATAAAATCTAGTGCTTTTCCAAAAGTTTTCATTCATAAATTTCTAGTTTTGGTCCAACCATATGCATTTTTCATCTATAGTTTGCCATATTTTCCCATTGAATTGATCGTGTTGTGCATTTTTCATGTCTAGGTCCATATTGGCATAGGTTCATTCTTGTCTCCCTGACCCCTTGTGATTTTTCTGCTTGCAATAAGTCTATGTTGCCTATCGACAAGACTTATTATTTGTCATAGCGAATGGATTTTTCCTACAGGTGGTTTTCGGCATGACATATTTTATGTTTCGGCGATAGATAAGTTCCATATCGGCAAAGGTTTCATATTTGGGTGGTGGTCATGGTGAGAAGTAAATGTCTTGTCGAATGGTGCGTGCTCGGGTTCTTTCAGCGAAGGATTGGACTTGTCTTGGCGAACAGGTGTGGGCTTGCATGGATTTTGGTATAACAACGCACTCTATGTGACGTCTCACCGAGGATTGCATGTTATAGTGACCGATGGATTTGTTGGCAGTAGAGGTCATGGGTCACGGCGACAAGTCTTGGTCATGTGGACTTTTCGGTGAAACACAAGCTATCGACATAGGGTTTCCCCGATACCTGTGAGCTATGGTGAAGTGGATAGAATAAAATGTGCGGTTCGGTGGGAGATTTCTTATGTCCTAGTGACTTGGATGTATTGAGTGCTTTTCGGCCTAACATGTTGATCTCGGTATGTGGTCTCCTTGACACATACGTGTTATAGCGAAGCAGAGTGAGAACAAATGAATACTATATGACTTCGGTATGACTAGCAGGTTGTTACAACGATATATTGGGAGTAAAGTGAATCTCGGTTAGACATTTTGTATCTTTGTGACTTCTCACCGACAGCACGGGGCTATAGCGAAATGAAAAAGAACAAAAGGATGCCTCTTGTCTTCGGAATAACATTTTCCTAGTCACAGTGACATGAAGTTAGGGGGAGCCTTCGGTGGAGCATTGTGTACTCTGTGTGACATCTTACCAACCCAGATGAGTTATGGCGAACATGAAATACTGAGCATGGGGATGAAGCGTTTGAATTGCCTTCGGCAGGATGATATGTTGTGTCTGGCTGACTATTCTACTGGTAAAAATAGAATTTCAAAATCTTGTGGCCGACATGTTGATTTCTTGGAGACCATTGCCTACCAGCTCGATTGCAGCCTGAATCTTGTGGAGGGCTGACATAATATTTTATTTTGATATCTTTCTCATGCTGGTGTATAAATAAGCATGTTGTAGTTGCTAATAAAAAAAGACATCAGATTCCCGCTACACTGCAAGTAGATACAGTAGAATAAAATTATTAGACTAGAGGCTATTATTGCATGATTTAACAATGGAGGTATTTATGAGATTCAGTTGATGTTGCTGCATTTCTCTGGTGTCAATTATCTATTGAATTGAAATGAAAAATATTGCTAAGTTGTCTCCATGAATGAGTTTTCTGGTTGTTTAAATTAACATAGCAAGTTTATGTTTGATTTATCGATACACATTTGATGTATTTGTGTGATCAATCAATTGGTTCTTTCAAGTAAAGATTAAATCCTTTTATTGATCACAGTAATCAGAGAAACTCATTTGGGATTATTGAAGTAGAACTTAGTAGTCACATTGTTGCATGTTTATACAAGTTGTAAACAAAACATATGCCAGTTAATTTGTGTCTTCTTCAGAAAGTGTTGCATATCTTGATCTCATTTGACTCTGCATACCCAACAAGGCACTAGTCTCTGCACTTCACCATTATAAATTCATTCAGTTTCTTTTAATTGAGTATTTAGGACTTAGAGCTGAATATTGTCATTGCTTCAAATTGAATTTCATTTGTTCACTCCCATTTGCCATTGTGGACAAGTGTTGTAAGAGGATTAATTGCAATTTAACTCTACATTATTCAGAGAGGTACACCTGCCATGGTTTTGTAGCACCTAAAGAGTAGAAGGTTTAATTGTTTCAAACCTTGTTCTGTTACCCTAAAACGTTGTGAAAGCTTGGCAACCTTTTGTGGTTAAAACCTGCATTTTTGAGAGCTAACAAATTGGCAACTCTACTGGGGAGCAATCAGAATCAAGGCCTTAATCATAGAGTCAGAAATCTAACACAGACTCCGCTGGGAACTAGAAATATCAAATATTTTTCTCACTTTTTGATAAAAGTGAGTGGCGACTCTGACAGAAAATTTTGCAACTGTTCATCATGAATGGAAGAAGATCTCAGTACAGGGGAGGTCATACTGGAGCTCCTGCTGGTGGCAGTAAGTGGACACATAAAGATGACAGAGCTGATAAGGAAAAGAAAAAGGTGAGGACATGTTCATAACAAACAAAGGTAAAGCACCAAGAGCACATTGTGAAACATATAATGGCTATGATACATGGAGAGATGATTCAAGTGCAGAACTTTGTACCCCTGAAGATCAAAGAAATCCTTTCTCTTCTCTTGATTCTCAGCAGATGGCTGAGTTTAGAGCTGAACAAGGGGCTGAACAGATTAGAATTCAACATGAATACAATTAGAGGATGGAAGGTAATCATGAAACTCCTAAAGGAAACCATGAGCTCTCAATTTTTGATGAAGCAAAAGCACTGTTGGAACTGAAAGAGAAGAAAATAAAGGAACTAGAGGCTAAATCACAGAAAGCCCATATTGCTGATCAAACAACTGGTGGCCCGAAGTATATTCCACCTCACAAGCAGGGTGATCATGGTGTGGGGCCTTCCAATCAACAAAATGCTCCTCACAATCAGATAGGAAACCACCACAAGTAGCCAAGTCATCCACCTCACATTCCTACACAGCATACAGGTATGTATCCACCTCTTGGTCAAAATTATATTCCACATTATAATGTATAGTACAATAATCACATGCCTCAGTATCAGCATCCGCCTATCCCTCCCCCTCACCAGCAAGCAACCATGATCAAACAGTTTGATTTAGCTGGTTTTCAGTTGTATCCTTACCCTATGGATGGCAGTTGGAGGAATATGGTGCCCAAATTTACAGGAAGTAATGCAATCACAGCTGAAGAACATTTAAGGAGTTTTAATATTTTCATTCAGGACATAGATATGCCTTATGAAGATTTACACATGAAGTTGTTCATGATGTCACTTCTTGAAGATGCCAGGGATTGGTTCAACAGCCTGCCAACATTCTCAATTAATTCTCTCCAAGCATTTCAGGACAAACTCTTAGAGCAATATGGGAATCAAAATGCTCTAGATGCAGCTCTTCATGAATTAATGAGAATTCAAAAAAATTAGAATGATTCAATTTATGATTTCAACAGAAAATTCAACAAGTTGCATACTAAAGTTCCTCCTGGATCAAGGTTGCCAGATTTTGTTGCATTGAGTATCTATTTAAATGCATTTGATCCTAAGATAGGGTATGAACTGAGATGTAGATCTCCAAGAGATTTGGCTGAAGTACAGAAAATTGCATTGACAATTGAAAATAATAGGAAGGATGCTGGTATAACTAATAAAAGAGACAACCCGAGGCCTCCTCAGCAAAATAATTATCAATACAGACAAGAGAATACATACAAAAATGAAAGGCCAAGGCTGCATGATATTCCCTACAATACAGATTGGAAAGATGGGAAACCTATGGCAGCTAGGCCCAGAAATAAAGAAACTCCAGATCCATTGAGCAAGAAAGGGACTTACATGGTGAGTAATAATTACTTTTGTGAAGTTTGTAATCAGCCACATTCTCTAGACTATTGTGTTGTAGCTCAAAGGATGCATGAAGAGGGAATGTTGATGGAGAATGATGGAGAAGATCACAAGGTGTATCTGACTTCAAATGTTTTTCACCATGTTGAGAAAAGAAATTCATCTTCAGAGGATGAGGGTTATGAATATGATGTCTCCAATCAGAAGTATAATGTCCATATGGCTGAGCAACATATTTTTTATGATTCTGATGAAGATTACATAGAGCCACATCTTGTTGCAGTGCCTACTCAATGCAATGTGAGGAGACTTACTGAGGATGAAATAGAAAGGATCACTGTTGCTGTAGTTGAGAAAGCCAAAAGTCAATACTGGTTGAGAAACAGAAAAATAAATGAGCAAGATGGGGTTCCTGGGGAAATCTTTATAAAAGATCAAAAGGCAACACATGAAACTGTAAAGAAGCCAAAGAACAAGTAGCATGATAAAACTAAACAGAAACCAGGCCAAAAGAAGGAAGTAAAGGAATTAAATAAAGAAATATAGATGCCTAACCAGTCCAGTAAAAAAGAAAAAGAAGAAAACAAGAGAGAAGTGCCAGAATTAAAGAAGACTGCCAAGGTGGAGAGTTCCTCTTTTGATTTCACTCAGGCATTGTCCTAAGTAAAAATGTCTATTCCACTTCTTGAGATGATGAAAATTAAAGAGTATAGGGATACTGCTATTCAATTGATAACGAATGGAGAACATGTGAATGCTGAAAATAAAATAACTGTTAAAGCAATCAATAGGTAGGAGAAGATGAATAATTTTGAAGTCTGCTTGAGTGATATATTATCAACTCCTCCTCAAGTTGATCCCTTTTTTACTACGTTTCTTGTTAATAACAAATTGTTAAGGAATTGCATGATAGATTCTGGTGCTTCTATAAACATAATGCCTGTTGGAGTTATGAAACAACTTGGTATGTGGGTTGATGTCACTGGAGGCAAGTGTTATGTAATGGATAACAGACCTGTTCCTGTGGTTGCTATTATGAAAGATGTTGAAGTCAAGCTAGCTACTTATCCATAGGTGGCTTATAATATAGATATCACAGTGATTGACACTCCTCCACAGTTTGGTATGTTTTTGTCAATACAATGGACAATAGTAGTTGGAGGAAATGTCCAGTTTGATTTGTCTTATGCTACTATTCCAGTGAATAGTCAAGATGTGAAGTTATACAGAGAGCCAAGAATGAATCAACTTGTTGAATGTGTACCATAGGATCAAATTAATTGTTTTTTGTGATATTGATCTTGGGAGTTTTAAGATTGAACCATCCCAGCCATAATTAACAAATAGTGATCCAATTGAAAAATATGTTGCACAAAATTATAATGGCATATGGAAGATGTACTTTGATGGAGCCTGCAGTCAAGAAGGTAATGGCGCTGGGATTGTTTTTGTTTCCCCTGAAGGTACTACTTTTAAATATTCATTCTTGTTGGCATTTGAATGTACAAATAATGTGGTAGAGTATGAAGCTTTATTAATAGGTTTGAACATACCTGTGAAACACAAGATTAAATTGCTAACTATTTTTGGTGATTATGAGTTGGTTGTTTCACAAATTAAATCCAAGTATACAGCAAAGCACAAAAGATTAAAGCAATACAAGAATGTTGCATGGGACACAATTGAACTATTTGATGCTTTCTCAATTGAGTGGATTGATAGGTCGAAGAATATAATGGCTGATTTTTTAGCAAATGTGGCACTAAAAAGAGATGATATCACATTGGCTAGGGTGTCACAAATTGATTTCAAGATGAGGCCTGTTGTTCCTGATAACGTTTATAGCTGGCAAGTTTTCAATGATGATACAAACCTTTTGAAATTCCTCAATTGTATAGATCAGTATGAAGCCTAGGAGATTGATTTCAATGCCTTTGTTGAGGAAGTAGATGGGAAACAAACTGTGTTTGGCAAGGAAATCTTACAGCTCAAAACAAACAAGCTTCCTAAAGGATTAGTGGTACTAGAAAGGGTGTATGATGGAAATGATAGATCTCTAATGAAGAAAACACCAGTCAGAAAGGAAGATGTTGAAGAGATTAACTTGGGGATTGAAATAGCACCGAAAAAGGTATACATCGGGAAGAAAATAAGCCCAACAATTAGAAGAATGTTGATTGAACTGTTAAGAAAGTACAAGCATGTGTTTGCCTGGTCATATGAAGATCTGAAAGCATACAGGGAGGATTTATTTCAGCATGAAATACCATTGAAGCCAAATGCCAAGCCTTTTAGACAGAAGCAGAGACCTATAAATCCAACATTGGAGCCTAAAATGCAAGAAGAACTGACAAAACTTAGAGATGGAGGAATTATCAAGCCAATCAGACATTCTACATGGGTTTCAAATTTGGTTCCAGTGAGAAAGAAGAATGGTGACATCAGATTATGTGTGGATTTCAAGAATTTAAATATGGCATCTCTCAAAGATAATTATCCTTTACCAAATATGGAAGCTATACTGCATAAGGTGACAGGCTGTGAGCTGTTGTCCATGATGGATGAGTTTTCTGGATACAATCAGGTTAAAGTCAAGGAATCTGAGCAATACAAAACAACATTCACAACTCCTTGGGGAACATATGTATACATAAGAATTCCATTTGGTCTCACTAATGCTGGAGCGACTTTCCAAAGAGCTATGGATGTAGCATTTGCTGATTTGATTAATGTTATCATGGTGGTGTATCATGATGACTTGATTGCTTATTCGAAGAGGGCTGAAGATCATGTGCAACATCTTGAAAAGGTATTTATTAAAACTCTTGAATATGGTATTAGTTTAAATCCAAAGAAATGTCATTTTGCAGTCATAGAGGGTAAGCTCTTGGGGCATATTGTTTCAAAAGAGGGAATTAGAATAGATCCTGAGAGGTTGAAGCTATTGATAAAATTTCTATTCCTAAAACTGTTAAAGCAATACAATCTTTCCTTGGGAAAATTAATTTTGTCAGAAGATTTGTCTCTAATTTTGCTGAGATCATTAAGCCCATATCTAAAATGTTGAAGAAAGGACAAAAAATGGACTGGACTAATGAAGCTTTAGATGCTTTCATGTCTATAAAAAAGGCTATCAAAGAGTCTCCTGTTCTTAAATCTCCAGATTTTACAAAGCCCTTTCATATTTTTTCATTTGCCTCAATGCATACTATTGCTACTGTTATGCTACAGAAAAATGAAGGTGGTTATGAGCAGCCTATATCTTTCTTTAGTAAATCATTACAAGGGTCTGAATTGAAGTATGACATAATGGAAAAATAGGCCTTTGCTCTTGTTAAGGCTACTAAAGCCTTCAGACCATATCTTGTTGGAACGAAAGTGATTGCTTATGTCCCTCATGCTGCTATCAAAGACATTTTAACACAATTTGAAGTCACAGGGAAAAGATACAGATGGATCAACAAGATTTAAGAATTTGACATGGAAATACAAATTACTAAGCTGGTACAAGGCCAAGGCTTGGCTAAGCTGATGGCAGAAACTAATATTGAGGCAAATTAGATCTGCAATGTTGAAGAAGGGACTGCAGTTGTGAGCATTGAACACACTCCCTGGTATACTGATGTTATGCATTATCTTAAATATATGAAGTGTCTAGATGGATTGAGTGACAGCCAAAGGAGAACTTTGAAGTTGCAGGCATCCAAATATGTTTTTATGGATGGTGATCTATTTTGGAAAAATAGAGATGGTATATTGTTGTTATGTTTGGATGAGTCGTAGGCTAAGCATGTTTTGAAGGAAATGCATGAAGGAGTTTGTGGAGGTCATTATTCAACAAAGACAACTACACACAAAATTCTCAGGGCTGGGTATTTTTGGCCAAAGGTTTTTAATGATTCCTTTACACATGTGAGAAAATGTGAGGCTTGCTAAAAAATTTCTAGAAGGTTGAAGTATCAAGGTGCTTTGCCACTTAAACCTTTGCAGGTTGATGCCCCTTTTCATCAATGGGGAATTGATTTCATTGGAGAGATACAGGAGAAGTCAAGTGGAAGACATAGGTGGATATTAGTTGCCACTGATTATTTTACAAAATGGGTGGAGGAGATCCCAACCAAGTAGGCTACAAGTAAAGTTGTAACAAATTTCTTGATGGACAACATTATCACCAGATTTGGTACACCATTAAGGATAATCATAGATAATGGGATGTGTTTCAGGTCAGATGAATTCAAAATCTTTTGTGATAGGTATGGCATTACCATTTCTTATGCAGCTCCTTATCATCCACAAGCCAATGGTCAAGCAGAGTCCAGCAATAAGAGTCTCTTGAAGATTATAAAGAGGATACTGGGACAAAATAAGAAGGAATGGGATTCCAAGTTAAAACTAGATGTGTGGGCTGACAGAATCACTGTGAAAAAGGCAATTGGAAAATCTCCATTTGAATTAGTGTATGGAACACAAGCTAGGATGCCTCTGCAGAATTTGTTACCAGTCTACAGGTTCATCTTATAGGAAGATTTGGAAGTTCTTGAACCCATGGAAGACAAAATGGAGCAACTTGCTAAACTTGATGAAGTAAGGAGGGAGGCCCAGAATCAAAACATGAAGTTACAGGCACAGATGAAGTATCTATTTGACAGGAAGGAAAATAATAGAAAATTTGAAGAAAATGATTTGGTGTTGATGTGGAATGCAAGGTGCTAGGAGAAGGGCAAGCATGGTAAATTTGAAGCTTTATGGCTGGGACCTTTTGTTGTTGTTGGAAAAAGGGGTGAAGACTCATATTATCTATAGAACATGGTTGGTGAAGATCAGGAATTTCCTATTCATGGGAAATTCTTGAAGCTTTTCTTCTCTTGAGCAACACAAAGGATTAAGGGTTGCCAGTGCATGGACAACTCTTGTGTATCCTCTTGAAAATTATTTTCCATGCATAGTAGTTTTAGGTTTGCATCCACATCCGTTCCACTCTCATTTTCCATTCACTTCCATCTTGCATTCACTTTGCATTCACTCCCACTTCGCATTCATTTCCATTACCATTCATTCCATTTCTGCTCAATGGCTCATCAGTTTGTGTCTGGTCTTCTCACCTAAAGATTTTGGATCCTTGCAATGATCTTACTATCATTCATCCCTAGATGGAGCCACTATTAGAACTATAAAATATAGTGCTTTTACATAAGTTTTCATTCCTAAATTTCTAGTTTTGGTCTGACCATATGCATTTTTAATCTATATTTTGCCATATTTTCCCATTGAATTGATCGTGTTGTGCATTTTTCATGTCTAGGTCCATATCGACATAGGTTCATTGTTATCTCCCTGACCCCTTGTGCTTTTTCTGCTTGCAATAAGTCTATGTTGCCTATCAGTAGGACTTATTATTTGTCATAGCAAATGGATTTTTCCTACAGGTGGTTTTTGGCATGACATATTTTGTGTTTCGGTGACAGATGAGTTCCATATCGACATAGGTTTCATATTCAGCTAGTGGTCATGGCAAAAAGTAAATGTCTTGTCGAATGGCGCATGCTTGAGTTCTTTTGGCGAAGGGTTGGACTCGTCTTGGCGAACAGGTGTGGGCTTGGATGGATTTTGGTATAACAACATACTCTATGTGACATCTCGCTAAGGATTGCATGTTGTAGCGACCGATGGATTTGTCGGCAGGAGAGGTCATGGGTCACGGTGACAAGTCTTGGTCATGTGGACTTTTTCGGTGAAACACAAGCTATCGGCATAGGGTTTCCCCGATACCTGTGAGCTATGGCAAAGTGGATAGAATAAAATGTGTGGTTTGGTGGGAGATTTCTTATGTCGTGGCGACTTGGATGTATTGAGTGCCTTTCAGCCTAACATGTTGATCTCACCGTATGTGGTCTCCCCGACACATACGTGTTATAGCAAAGTAGAGTGAGAACAAATGAATACTATATGACTTTGGTATGACTAGTGGGTTGTTACAACGATATATTGGGAGTAAAGTGAATCTCGGTTAGACATTTTGTATCTCTGTGACTTCTCATCGATAGCATGGGGCTATAGCAAAATGAAAAAGAACAAAAGGATGCCTCTTGTCTTCGAAATAACATTTTCCTGGTCACAGCGACACGAAGTTAGGGGGAGCCTTCGGTGGAGCATTATGTAGTCTATGTGACATCTTACCGACCTGGATGAGTTATGGTGAACATGAAATACTGAGCGTGGGGATGAAGCGTTTGAATTGCCTTCAGCAGGACGATATGTTGTGTCTGGCCGACTGTTCTACTGGTAAAAATAGAATTTCAAAATCTTGTGGCTGACATGTTGAATGCTTGGAGACCATTGCCTGCCAGCTCGATTGGAGCCCGAATCTTGTGGAGGGCCGACATAATATTTTATTTTGATATCTTTTTCATACTGGTGTATAAATAAGCATGTTGTATTTGTGTTGTATTTGCTAAAAAAAAAAGACAACAGATTCCTGATACACTGCAAGTAGATATAGTAGAATAAAATTATCAGACCAGAGGCTATTATTGCATGATTTCACAATGGAGGTATTTATGAGATTCAGTTGATGTTGTTGCATTTCTCTGGTGTCAATTATCTGTTGAATTGAAATGAAAAATACTGCTAAGTTGTCTCCATGAATGATTTTTTTGGTTGTTTAAATTAACATAGCAAGTTTATGTTTGATTTATCGATACACATTTGTTGTATTTGTGTGATCAATCAACTGGTTCTTTCAAGCAAAGATTAAATCCTTTTATTGATCATAGTAATAAGAGAAACTCATTTGGGATTATTGAAGTAGAACTTAGTAGTCACATTGTTGCATGTTTATACAAGTTGTAAACAAAACATATGCCAGATAATTTGTCTTCTTCAGAAAGTGTTGCTTATCTTGATCTCATTGACTCTGCATACCCAACAAGGCACTAATCTCTACACTTCACCATTATAAATTCATTTAGTTTCTTTTAATTGAGTATTTAGGACTTAGAGCTGAATATTGTCATTGCTTCAAATTGAATTTCATTTGTTCACTCCCATTTGCCATTGTGGACAAGTGTTGTAAGAGGATTAATTGCAAGTTAAGTCTGCATTATTCAGAGAGGTACACCTGCCATGGTTTTGCAGCACCTAAAGAGTAGAAGGTTTAATTGTTTCAAACCTTGTTCTGTTACCCTAAAATGTTGTGAAAGCTTGGCAACCTTTTGTGGTTAAAACCTACGTTTTTGAGAGCTAACAGAGTGATAAAATGGTGAAATTGATGAGAATAAATTGAGATAGGAGTATGAAAAGGTTAGACCAACTTTCAAGTTATCAGTGTTGTCACAATTCTTTGTAGTAGGAAAGGGATGGAGAAAAATTGTACTAGGTCCATTTGAAACAGAACCTTTCCTAATCAATTACTTTGCAATCTACTTCGAAAAGAGTTTCTACTCCGTTTGTCAAATTTTGAGATATGATCCAGTTTTAGGCATGTCGATTGCACCCATGTACATGGCTGCAAATATACATACAACTCTCAACACCTCTTATTATTTTGCTAGTTGTTTGTCAGAGGAGATACATAAAGGTTTGGTACAGATTTGAAAAATGGTGAAACATGAGCAAGGTTTTGGTGGTATTCTTTATTCATGCACATGTTCTTGTACAATGGTGCCGATTTCTTTAGAAGTTATCAGGAGTTAAAGAGAAAGGTGAATGGTGTAGATATACCTATCTAAACATAGACTCCTCTTTTGAATAGATATGAGAGGTCTAGTTGTTTGGTCTTTTAGAATATTTTTTCCTTCGATTTGATGAGAGTTTTTGTATTGAATATGCCAAGAATTCCAATTGAGTTGCATGATTTCCTTAGGCCTAAGTATAGGAGGCCAGATCTAGGGATTGATCATGATTGGGGGATGTAATTCCCTATCAATATTGTACAATCCTCCGTGTATATGGAATAGAGAAAACACCTCATGTCCTCCCTAGAGATGTACCAATGAGAGTTGGCTTCTTAGAGGTCATGTGGCAATTAGGAGATGTTGAGGATAAACATTTGGTCTACATGAGGAAAGGAACTTTCTTTCCTACTTATATAATATTTTTTATATTTTTTAATGATAACTAGAGGATGGAAGAATATCATTGAAAAACTTAAGGATTTTGGAATGAAATGGTGAGCACACAAAAATAATGACCCAGAAGGCTTCATGGTCTAGTTGAAGGACAAAGTAAAAGGTTGAAAGTTTAATCATAATTTCCATTTCCCTAAGGATGTTATCATAAACATTTTTATTTTCAAATACAAGAAGAGAGAAAGATGAAGTGGAATTGTTTGAATAAATTGGAGAGAGAAAAGTAAGTGAAAGATCCTCAATTCAAAGCTCTCCCTAACATAAAAGATGAAATAATGAGGGTGGAAGCCATGTTTTAAAATTTTGATAGGGTTGTTAGAAAATTTAAGGAGGAAATAGTGATACAAGAAAAAGGAAATGTTTTGGTTTTTAAGGAATAGGATAATGGGAAGGCCCCTATGTTGGAATATAGGCCAACATACTGGCCACCAAAGAAAGTACATGTGTTTGCATGAAGGAAGAGCACTGTGAAGAAGAAACTAAAAATTTCCACCCCTACCCAGTAGAGGGGTCAAGGGAATCTTCTCCTTAGCCACAACTTCCACCACCTTCACTCCAACATTCATCTATTCCACAAATCATTGAACTTGATTCAACACCTAGGTGACCATCACCACCAAGAGAATCACTAGGAAAGAAGCAGAAGGTTTGATCAAGTGGCATTGTGGATTATCCCGTGCAGATGATAATGATTAAGAAATAATTGTCACTAAAGATGAGATGAGGCAAGGTATGCCTTCTCCCACAAGGTAAATAGTGTCATAAATCTTGGTCCTTAGATTGAGTAAATCTTACCTAAGTGGAAAAAATAATGCTAATGACGTAAGAGCAGATGCTTGTGAGAAGTTTATGAATGATGATGCTTTTGTAAAGACATAAGCTTTTCAAGAATATTTCTAAAGAGCCTGAAAAGATGAATATGTTTGGAGCATTGATATGAAAAGGATTGCTATTCTTGAGTTGCCAAGAAAGGCCATAGAGGCTAAAGCTCATGAGGAGATGAGGGCCAAGTACCAGAATATAACAATAGTCAAAGGAAGAGAATTGGTTAGAAAAAGGTGGTGTCCTCTTATTACCAAAATGGGATCTTTCCTTGACAATTTCTTTTGACACAATGAGAAGGCATGATGCTCCTATCATTGCCACTGAGGAGGAAGTGACACTAGCTTTGCAGGGATCAACATTCAGTGCTTAATGGGATACATTGGCTATTTGGGCTTTAACCCCAAGAAATAAGAAGCAAGAAGTTGTAGAGCTAGCTATAAGTTTGAAAGGAGGATTGTTTATCAAGAGTGTATTTGATACATCTACAGTAGAGGCTGCTACATTTTATGTGATTTTTTCTCAATTCACAAAGGTCGCAATGGAATCCCTAACAAAGGAGAGAGATAAATTTAGGACAAAGTGTAATGACATGGTGGTGGAATACAATAAGGGGAAACAAATTTTTATAGCATTACAATTGGAAGTTTCATTTCTCAAAGAAAAGTTTCAATCAATGCAACCACAAGGAACCCCAAAAGCAATGATTGCTCCACCTTCATCTCCACTAGAGAAAGAACCATCTTCTCCTACCCATTCACCTCTTTTGGCTTCAATAGGGGTTGTACCTCCTAATCCTAATGATGTGCCTATTGCGTAACTACCTCCAAGTACATCAGTTGCACCTCCCACAAAAGAAGTTACTAAGGAAGAATTAATGGAGCAACTCAAAACTTATGAGGAGAAATTCTAATAGTTTGACAAATCAATTTATCTGAGTAATATGAAGATTGTGATAGTAGTGTTGGAAAATTTAAAAATAAAGTTTGAGATAAAGTTAAACAATATTCATTCAAGCTATTATTCCATGTTTGATGCAATAAGGAATTTTTATAGGGATAAGGAAGTTTCCATCCCATTGATGGAAAAAGGGATCCCTAGATTCTAGGATTTGAGATACATGGATATTGGATCAAAGAATGATGCCAATAAGCCACCTAGCATTGTCCCAACCCATAAAACTATAAATGAGATTAAGGAATATTAGGAGTTGATTGAGCCATTGGAGAAGAAAATAAAGGAGTTGGTACAAAGCTTTGATGAGTGGAGTTTTAGTTTACTCCCTGTAATTTTGAATATGGAATGAGGGAGCCTACTCCAAGAAAGAAGAAGATTATTGTATGCACTTGGAGAAAATATTTATCAGGGCTCTGGAATATGGAATCTCACTTAATCCAAATAAGTGTTCTTTTGGATTCATTGAAGGTAAATTGTTGGGACACATTGTGTGAAAAGGAGTGAGAATTGACCGAGAAAGGGTAGCTTTCATTGATAAAATGCCACAGCCAAAGAATGTAAAGGAAATTTAATCATTCTTTAGGAAATAAACTTCTGAGAAGATTTGTCACAAAATTTGAAGAAATCACCCACCCCATATCAAAAATGTTAAAGAAGGGTGAGAAAGTGGAGTGGAGTGAAGATCCAAGTAAGGATTTTTAAAATATTAAGCAAGCAATCAAGGAGGCGCTAGTTCTAAAGACTCCTTATTTTTCCAAGCCACTACAGATCTTTTCCTTTGCATATTTTCACACCATTGCTGTAGTTTTATTGTAGAAAAATCAAGAAGGTTTTGAAAAACAAAATGAATTCTTTAGTAAGTCACTTCAAGCTACAAAGTTGAAGTATGACATAATTGAAAAGGATGCATATGCATTGGTTAAGGCTATCAAGAGTTTCATAACCATCTTGTGGGAGCTATGGTTACTACATATGTTCCTAGTGCTACTATTAAGGACATCTTCCCCCAACAAGAAGTCATGGGTAGAAGATGTAGATGGATAAATAGAATACAAGAGTTCAACATTGATATTCAAATTACCAAGCTGGTAAGGGGCTAAGGTTTATCCAAGCTGATGGTTGAAACAAGACTGGAGGCCAATCAAATCAATCAAGTATATTGTATAAATGTGTTTCCTATTTGTGATATGTAGAGTTGTGACTAGTACAAACATATGTCCACTATTTATAAACAATGCAGTGCCCTGAGGGGCTAACAGGAAATGAAAGAGGAATTCTCAAACTATAGGAAATTAAATATGACATCATTGATGGTGAACTATGGTGGAGGAATCTAAATAGAATTCTATTGAAATGTGTTGATAATGCAAGAGCTTTGGAGTTTCTAACTAAAATGCATTATGGAGAAAGTGGAGGGAATTATATGGCCAAGACCACCACTCACAAAGTACTAAGAGCAGGTTTTTTATGGCCAATAGTATTCAAGGATTCTCAGAAGCTGGTGAGAGTATGTGATGCATGTCAAATATTCTTTGGGAAACACAAATACTCAAGGAACTTTCCACTTAGACTTGTTGCAGTCCAAGAACCTTTTCAATAGTGGGGTATTGATTTTATAGGATAAATTTCAGATAAGTTCAATCAAAGACATTCTTGGATCCTTGTTGCCATATATTATTTTACCAAATGGGAGGAAGCAATCCCCACAGAAAGGGCAACAAGCGAGGTGGCATTTGAATTCCTATTGGACAATATATTAACTAGGTTTGGGGTGCCTAAGAAAACTGAATTTACAAATTTTTGCACTAAATATGGGATTCAAGCATCTTAATCTTCAACATATCACCCATATGGAAATGGTCAAGTTGAATCAAGAAATAAAATCTTGATGAAGATCATTAAGAGGATCATTGAGAAGAACAAGAGAGATTGCAATTTAAAGCTAAAGTTGGCTTTGTGGGAAGATAGGGTAACAATTAAGAAAGCAAATAGATATGCCCCATTTAATTTAGTCTATGGCATAGTAATAAGGTTACCCCAGAACAATCTAATAAATATGTATGAATTTATCCAAGAGTAAAATGAGGACACGTGTGATGATATGCAACATAGAATTGACACTTTGATGGAGGTGGATGACATGAAGAGAGATGCTCAAAAGAAGAATGCAAAGTTTCAATTACAGGTCAAGAACCTATAAGACAAAAACAACCTCTCTAAGGAAATTTGAAGTAGGAAACATGGTACTAATGTGGAATAATATATTTGGGGACAAGGGGAAGCATGGAAATTCAATTCTCTATGGCTAGGCCCCTATCTAGTTAGCAACAACGATGTTGAAGACTCCTACTTTTTGTAAAATTTAATTGGTGAACTTCTTGAGTTGTGAGTAGATGGATAGTTCTTAAAGCCATACTTTTCTTAAAGTATGTCTCTTTCCATGTACATTGTATTTTATGTAAATTTCCTTTATATATGTTTGGTTTGGGTTTGGTTTGGTCTAACTACCTTGTTTGGGTGGTTTCCTCATTTTTTTTCTCTGTATTGGTCTACTTAACCCTGAGATTCTAAGATCTTGCTCTATTCTGGAAGAACATATGTCACCAACTAGAGCCACTGATATCTCTTTGAAAATTTTCTAGCTTTGAGCCTTAAATTTAATATTTTTTTGCATTTTATAATCGCTTTTTGGTTAGGTTTTATTTACCTATGTTCTTAAGGTTCTTTCCATGCTCTAAACACTTGAAAAACCCTAAGTATTACTAAAACTTGGTGAAGGGTTCTAATTCTACGATGACCATTTCTAGCCTGTCCCCAGTCACTTAAGTATCGACTTATGTCGTTGAAGTCATTTTCCTACCAGCCCCAAGGCCTATCTCAACCAGTTGCTACCTACTCGTAATAATTTAACTACATCTATGGTTATGTGGGTTAGCGTGTTATTGAAATATTTGTGGTATATCTTAAGTCTGATCCATGAAATTGTCTAAGTATTTTATCTCATAAACCTAGCCGATGACCCCTTTTAATTCATTACTTAATGCATGTGCCTTTTAAAAAACCCAAGTTGTGGTTGGTCTAGCCCACTACTTACATTTCATTGGTTACCCACCAACCAGCATCTTAAAATATTCTTGGAAAAACCCCAATAGGCCAGCGTGCATGATGATGCATGTCTATTACATGGTGGGCCCTAGAAGGTTCATAAGGTAGCGGTGATAAAAGGTGTTGAGATCAATAGTTCAGATGTGATCCTATGATTAAATCCTAGCCGTTCATTTCCATCCTATGGAGGACCCACAGGCTGATCTCTTCTCTCAACAGGGTAGCGGGTGGGTGCCACATGGTAAGATCAATAGCATCCAAAGGACTTTATAAAACATGAAATATTTGGTTAAATATTGCCAATAACCATGGGAATATTAAAGAGTGTGCTACCAAAAAGGGTTAAGGCACACATGGGTAAATGGTTGGTGAGATGTTTTAATCTCAACCATCCATCATGAAAGCATAATAACCATTTGGGCATAGGCTTGAAAGTTGAATGGTGCAAATTTTGAATTGTACAAGATGAATCTTTCCCATTTCCCGCTAGCCTATGATCATTGATCAACATCTTTTAGATCTTAGCGGGGTAGTGGGTGAGTGACACATGGACTTTCTCATGACTTATAAAGTGTTGTGGGGCTATCAAGCAAGCAAGGAAATTGTACAATTGGAAAAAATATAATCAGTTGGATGTTGAGTTAGTGTAGGTGAAATTTTCAAACTTCTTTGACTCCATTTGAGTCTAGCATCAATCTAGGCCATGGGGAGATCAATGGATGAGATTTAAATTTGCAAAAGGATGTTATTGAGTCATTCTGGTTCACACGAGTGGGCAGTAATTGTAGACTTATTATTTTTCTACCAAATTGAAGGATTTCTTCATCATAAAAGCTGGTTTTAAATCATAATCTCAATCATGAAAGCATTTTAAAACATCCAAAAGCTATTGTAGTGGGTTTTGAGCTCTTAGCATATGTGAACTAGGGTTTTCTCCATGTCGACAAACTAATAAGTTCCATTAACACCTTTTGAGCTTGAATTCCTTTTGAATTTCATATAGTTTTTGTTGTTGTCATTAGAATTGCAATTAGTGTTTCTTTTTTAAGGTTTGACATTCATTTAAACTACTATAAATTAGTGAATTTCGTTACTCTTTCGAGTCAAAATTTTTCCCTAAATCTAAAGCCCTAGTTGCATCCGGTGCAACCCTAGGTCAAGTTGTTTATTAGTAATATGGAACTAAGAGTCTAAACCCATAGTTTTGATCCTGAGAAGAGACCTCTGGTCCAAAACCTATTAGACCAATTAAAACCCTCAACAAACAGTAAATGCATAGCGCAATGTATGTTTCAAGGATCTGGAATGAAAGAGGGAATTATTGAAAAATAGTATGCCATCAAATATGCCACATTTCCATACACTGGGTGGCCACTATTTACATATTGGTTTGGTAACAAAAATGCTAAAATCCCTATCTACAACCCATGGAGGATTGATATGGATAAACTAATTGTCCCAAATGTATATCTTGATATAGACCTTCTCAAAGATATTACAACTAAGTATGGCGCTATTGTTAGGGTGGTTAGGAAACATTCTCGTAAGAGAATGGTTGATGTTACCATGGATGAACTCACTAAGGTCTTTAGATTAAACCAATGGAGTGATGAAATGGTGGAATTGATGAGAAGAAATTGAGAGAGGAGTATGAAAAGGTTAGACCAAATTTCAAGGTATCAGTGTTGTCACACTTATAGGCAGTAGGCAAGGGAGGGAGAAAAATTGTACTAGGTTGATCCGAAAGAGAACCTTTCCCAATCAATTACTTTCTAATCTACTTACAAAATACTTTCTACTCCCTTTGTAAGTTTTTGGGAAATGATATAGTTTCAGGCATGTCGACTACACCCATGCACACGGTTGCAATTATACAATATCCCACTCTCAACACCTCTTATGATTTTTCTACTTTTTTTTTAGATGAGATACATAAAGGTCTTGTAGCTTTGAAGAATGGTGAAATAGGAGTGAGGTTCTGGCAGTATTCTTTATTCATGCACATGTTCCTATACAAGGGTTCTAATTTTTTTGTAGTGATATGGAGTTGAAGAGAAAGGTGAATCATGTAAGTATGCCTATCTAAACATGGATTCCTTTTTTGGATAGACATGATCAGAAGTCTAGTTTTTGTTAGTAGATTGTTGGATGTTTTCGATGTGTTGCTGATATGTGGTTGTCATTGATGTCAACACTATTATCATTTGGTGTATCTATTATTGTATATGTCGAGGATATTGAGGAAATTATAAGGAAAAGTGTTCTAGGTTCCTAGTGGAACTGCGTGTTAGAACTGTAAAAATATGGTGTTTTACATGTTCATTTTACTCATAAATTTCCAAATTGGTCCTACTGTGTGCATATTTCACCCATTTTCTACCCATATAGCCCCTTTGAATCCATCGTGTCATCCATCTTTGCTAACATTTGTTTGCTGCATGCTTATCAGCGTGACAATATCTGGGTCTCCCTGATCCATTTTTCTGATAAAACGTCTGTGTTGCCTATCGGCAAGACATTTTCTGTGTCATAGCGATTGGAGTTTACTCACTGAAAGTTATCGTCACAAATTTCATGTTGTTTCAGTGACTGGGGAAAGGTATATCGACATAAGTATTTTCATCTGTGTGAGGTCTCCCCAAATGGGTCGGGTCTTACCAACTTGCGCATATGAGGATTCATCAACGGAGCTAGAAGGTATCGACATTATGTCTTGGCGAGTATCTTTTGTCTTGCCGACTGACGGTTGAAGAATTGTCTTATCGGCATATGTTAAGATCTTTGGTGGAAGTCATAGCAAAGTATGTATGTCTCACCGATGGGTTACTAAAGGTTTATGTTGAACGGCTTATCAGTGAGAGGTGTTCTATCGGTAAGAGGTCTCGGTGAGTGACCTTCGGTCTCGCCGATGGAAAACAAGAGGACTCTATTAGTATGAAAGGAATATTATCTTGGCGAACAGGTGTGAGCTCGGAGCTTTCAGTATAACAATATAAGCTACGAGATATCTCCCCAATAATTTGAAGTTACAACGACATATATGGGATGGATGGACTCGTCGGCATGAGGAAACATATCTCACAGTGACTTAGGATGGATAAGGACTTTCGGTGAGACATAATAATCTACAAGAGGTCTTCCCGACGTCATAAGGCTACAACGAAGTGGATGAAGCAATGGGGTATATTTCGGTAGGAGTCTTCCTGTGTCTCAGTGAATGAAAAGCACGTAAAGGTATGCAATTCGATAACACTTGAGGTGGTCTACGAGAGGTTTCCCTGATATCACAGGGCTATAGAAAAACACAAAGGGGACAAAAGGATACTTCTTGACTTCGGCATAGCAAACAAATGGTCATGGCGAAAGCGAACAACACAAAGAGCAGAGGAACACGGGATGACTAATGATTGATGATTGAATTGCATTCAGCATACTTTCTAGTTGTCTCAGCAACTATTCCATTGGTGATTAATATTCAAACACTGTGGGCCGACATGTAAATTGCTAAATTACCATTGCAGGCTAACATGATTTGCCCGAATACTATGGTTGGCCGACATGAATTTGAAACGATATGTTTCCCA
Source organism: Sequoia sempervirens (assembly GCA_007258455.2). Lineage (NCBI taxonomy): Eukaryota > Viridiplantae > Streptophyta > Pinopsida > Cupressales > Cupressaceae > Sequoia > Sequoia sempervirens. The sequence continues at coordinate 167,534,312 of VDFB02105785.1, read as the reverse complement.
ATGCTGGTGTATAAATATGCACCCCTGATTGTAATTCAGAGGAGATTTTACATCAGATTTTAGATTAGATTAGGAATGGATAGAGTAGAATAAATTTCCCATTCCAGAGACTATGTTGTATGCTTTCAAATGGTGATTTCAATGAAATTCAGTTGGTGTGGCATCTTATTTTTGGTATCGATTGTATGTTGAGTTTATTGAAAAGTATTGCTAAGCTGTCTCCATGTTGATTCTTTCTGGTTATTTAAATTGAAGTAACAAGCTTATTTCCAATTTATCAGTGCACATTTGTTGTATCTGTGTGATTAATCTATTGGTTCTCTCAAGCAGAGATTAAATCCCTTTTGTTGATCACAGTAATCAGGAAGATTCATTTGGATTATTAAAGTAGAGCTTAGTACTCATAATTTTGCATTGTTTATACAAGTTATGAATAGATCATATGCCTACAATTTGATTTTCTGCCAGAATAAGTTGCCCACTTATGTTTCATCTGACCCCGCATACCCAACAAGCCACTGGTCTCTGCATTTCATCATTTTGAATTCATTTAGTTTCTTTATATCTGTTATTTGAGCATTTTAGGATTTAGATCAGAAGATTGCTATTTGCTATCAAGTTTGATTTCTTTTGTTCACTTCCATCTGCCATCGTGAACAAATAATTATGGAAGGAGGATAATCATAAGTTAAGTCTACCCAATTTAGAAAGGTACACTAGCCTAGGTCTAGCAACACCTGAAGAGTAGAAGGTTGAATTCTTTTAACCTTGTTTATTACCCTAAAGTGTATCAAGAGATCGGCAGCCTCTTGAGGCATTCGGCCTACGTTTTTGAGAGCTAACACTACGTACGTCATAAAGGAATTTTGTTTTGTACACAAAATATTAGTTGATGTGGATTAAAGGGTTTATTGTTGAGTATGACTAGATCATCTACCAAAAGTTTCAGAGGTTTGTGTGAAGTTCTGCGTGAGTTATGGTCTGACAATGTTTTGTTGGTCTTTGTCAGTGTTCTTGAATGAAGATTATGTGATTCTGGTTATCTCAGTCATTGTGGATGATTCTCTATTTTTTCTTGGTGTTATCATATGTCTCTAGTTTATTCTCTATCTTTGTGGTTCATCCACATTAATCAGTGAGCTCGTGGTTAAAGATCTTTGTGTGCATGTTCGGTTTTTCATGTTTCTAGATGACATGTTGGTGATAGTGTTTTGTGGATCTTCAAGGTGAATTTAATTAAAGTCTTTTTGTATTGGAGATGTTAATTTGGGTCTCCACTATGTTGTGGCCAACCTTGGGGGATACACATTAAAATTTTATTTGTAAAACTGGGTCAACATTGAAAATATATTTTATTTTCTTGGTCGACAAAGTTGTGATGGAATCTCATGCATCAGATATATAAGAGCGATTGTGTGATCAATGGAATGTATGCTTCATGTGATCCTATGTGCGTATGTGCGAATATCATAACTAAGCAGAGAGTGAAGAAGATTGTGCAAAGTGTGAAGAAGTGTTGAGCTTAATTGGAACTGTAATTAGGCTTGAGAAGAAGCTATTTTCTTAGTTCATACCCTCTGGATTTTTAATCCAATTTTGTTGGGTAGTGAGCCTATTTTGTAATTCAGCAGTGAGCTCTAGGTAGTGTGCCTGAATGCATGTGCATTCCTCTTATTGTTCTTTATTATACTTTTAGTAGGGTATAATCTTGTGGACTAACATTCACCATGGTTTTTCCCCTAATAGGGTTTCCACGTAAAAAAAATTTGGTGTTCCTTGTCTCTTTCATGTGTTAATTGCTTATGGTTAATTGTTCATTCATTAGTTATGAGATTGAGGATAAGTTAAGCTAGAAAAAGTTTAAATTTTTGTGACAACTAATTCACCCCCCCTCTCAGTTGTCTGTCCTTATTTTTCCAACAATTGGTATTAGAGCCAGGTTTTGTAAATAAGTCTAACAGCTTGAGGTGATCCAAGATGGAAACATCAACATTCAAGAAGGACAGTCCTAGATCTAATGGCACCAACTACTCACTATGGAAATTCAAGATGCAATTTCATCTGCAATGCATTGGTGATGATTATTAGTAGATTACAAGAGATCAATATATTATTCCTCAACATGGTCCCTCCTCTACTGATGAGATCAAAGATGTTGAAAGTAATACCAAAGCTATGGAAGCATTGGTGAGCACTCTAATAGATTCGAAGATGGCTAATTTTATAGGTCTCCAGAAAACTCATGAGATTTGGACGAAGCTGGAAACTTTGTATGAAGGAGATACATAGGTGAACATGGCTAAGCTACATAGCTTAAAAGGAAAGTATGAGAATCTAAAGATGGGTGAAGATGAAAATATTACTTCTTTTATGCAAAGTAAATGAAATATTGACTATTAGGTATTAAATGTGTTGGTGGTATAGTGAGTGAGGATGAAATTGTGGCTAAGATACTTAGATCCTTTCCTCCTTAAAAAATGAAGGTTCATGCTATTGAGGAATTTATGTTTGTAAACAAGATGACAAGAGATACACTGATAGTGAAGCTTGCCGCTTTTGAAATAAGTGAATTTGGTGAATCTACACCAAAAACTGAATTTGCATTCAAAGCTACTATATCCAAAAGCTATAGGAAAAAATATAGTTCAGGAGAGAGCTCCAGAAAGATATCTAAATATGATGAAGAACTAAAACAGCTCAAGGAAAAAGAAAGAGAAGTACAAGAACTGGAAGCACTAATTGCAAAGCAAGAAGGAAGAGGAAAAGGTAAGTAATAAGATGTATTGCCTATTAAATGTTTTTCATGCAATAAGATAGGCCATTTTGCTTCAAGATGTCCTGAAAGAGTTCCTAGGACTAAGCCTAGAAAACCTAGATTCCAAAAGAAATGCTACTTTGCTGAAGAAGCAGTAACTGATGATGAGTGATAAAGATAATGGAAATGAAGATGAATGGGCTTTCATTGCTACCATTGAAAATAAACCTATGCCTATTGAATCTCATGAAGATAAGAAATCTCTTGCATCCCAAGTTCAGGATAAAGATGATTGGGTCATTGATAGTGGATGCTCACATCATATGACCGGTGATAAAAGCAATTTTGTGAGTCTAGAGAAGTATGACAGCGGGGTTGTAAGATTTAGAGATAACAATGCTTGTGTGATTCATGGAAGTGGTTCTATTAGCCTTGGTGGTAAGGAAAACAATGATGATTTTCTCTATGTTGAAGGCCTAAAGCATAACTTGTTAAGTGTTGGATAGATGGTACACAAGGGATATGATCTGCAGTTCAGGAATGGAAAATGCAAGATTTGTGGGAGTTCCAAAAACATTATTGCTACTGGTGTGCAAACTAAAGGTAATCTTTTTCACTTGAATACTACTAGTGGAAGTTGTTTAATTGCTCAAGTAGATGAAAGTTGGTTGTGGAATAGGAGGTTGTGTCATGTAAACTTTGACAACATTATCTAGCTAACTTCTACTCAAGTAGTGAGATATTTTCCTAGGTTAGTGAAGCCTGCTAATGTAATCTGTCAAGAATGTTAGATGGGTAAACAAAATAGAGTCTCCTTCTGAAGCAAAAAATTTCATTCAAATAATGTGCTGGAATTTCTACATACCGATCTTTTTGGTCCCTCTAGAGTTAGAAGTATTCATGGAGAAATTTATTTTATGTTGGTCATTGATGATTACTCTAGAATGATTTGGGTTTCCTTCTTAAGAGAAAAGTGTGAAGCATTGGACAACTTTAAAAGTTTCAAGGCCATGGCAGAAAATGAAAAAGGTTTGAAAATCAAATTCCTGAGATCTAACAGAGGTGGTGAATTCATTTCAAAAGAGTTCAATTCTTATTGTGAAGAACATGGAGTTACAAGATAGTTATCCACCCCTCGAACCCCTCAATAGAATTTAGTTGCAGAAAGAAAGAATAGAATAATTTTGGATGCTTCCAAAACAATGATGATGGAAGGAAATGTGTCTTAGATGTACTGGAGTGAAGTGGTAAGCACTACTATATATACTTTGAATTGGGTAAATGTGAATGGTAATTCTGGTAAGACCCCTTATGAAATATGGTTCGGTTACAAGCCTACTGTTAAGTAATTTCAAGATCTTTGGAAGAAAATGTTATATTAGGAGAGATGAGGATATAGAAAAGTTTGATGCTAGAAGCGATGAAAGGATCTTCCTAGGTTACTCCACAAAGAGCAAGGCATACTGATGCTATAACAAAAGAATGGGTATGTGCAGGATCATCATGGAAAAAATAGGCCCTTAAGTGGCGAAGAATTCAAAAAAATCAGAGTTAAGAAATTTGACGTGAAAATTTGAATAAGTTATCTATATTATTTCAAAAATATGTAAGAATAGAATTTGTAGAAAATTGAATGTAGTTTCTAAAATACTAGGTTTTTTTTAATCTATTTGGTAAAAATTTGAAATTTCAATGCAAGAGTACTTAAATTTCAAGGAAAAAATAAGAAGTAGGTGTCTATCTGACCACCATAACCACAATAAAATGATAATATTTTTTTATAATATTTTAGATATAAGTAGAGGACTCATGTCCAGATGTGATGCATATTTTTTTGTAATTTTTTTGCAAGTAAACAATTAATTATGATTTTTTTATTATAACTTTTAAAAAATATAAAAAATCATATGTCTAACCACCTTAACTTGGTCAAAACTTCATGAAATTCATTTTTTATTTTTTTAATCCTATAGTATGCAAAGTATATAATGTGATGCATGTTTCAAATTCAAAAAATGTGATACCGTTTGAAAGCTATAGATGTTTTTCAATCAGCCTATCAATAAGGACTTTAGTCGTAATTCAAATAAAAAATGAATAATAATTATTTATTAAATTCAAAGTAAAGAATAATTTATATTGGTGGAAAGCTAATAATTTCCTTTAAAAACCCTTTTCATTTCATCAATTTTGCATAAAAAAAGTCATCAGCCACATACCCTACACATACCCATCATATCGCCACTTTTTGGCCCATCATGATCTTGCACAGAGCCAACTGGGAAAGATTGTTGAGAGTGAAAATGTTAGAGTTGATGAGGACTCTATCAAATCATCCATAAAATGTAGCTATGATTTAGATGAAGACAACAAAAATCAAGGGAAGAACACTCAAACACCGAATCTACTTCAGATTATTCCATATGTTCCAGTGAAGCAACCACAAGTTGTTCTGGAAAATCAAGTCAGTTAGGAAGCATAGACAAGTGCAAGTGTAGAAGAAAATTCAGAAGACACATAAGTCCGAGAAAGTCCCAAGACTCCAAGGTATGTAAAATTGAATCACTCTGAAAGTCAAATCATAGGAGATAAGAGTAAAGGAATGCAAACTAGAAGAAAATTTGCAAAAGAATATTGTTTTATTTCCAAGATTGAACCTAAGATTGTCACTAAAGCTTGTCAAGATTAACACTAGTTGGAAGCCATGAAAGAAGAATTGAAACAGATTGAAAAAAATGACACATGGACATTAGTTTCTCGACCCAAAGACAAGAATGTGATTGGTATTAAGTGCGTATTCAGAAACAAGTTGAATGAGGAAGGTGAAGTGGTCTGGAATAAGGCAAGACTAGTATGTAAAGGGTACTCTCAAATGGAAGGTATTGATTTCAAAGAAACCTTTACCCCTATTGCTAGAATTGAAGAAGTAAGATTATTTCTTGCTTATGTTGCTTATAAGAACTATAAAGTCTATCAAATGGATGTAATATTTTCATTTTTAAATGGGGAACTAGAAGAAGAAGTGTACATTGAATAGCCTGATGGATTTCAGCTAACAGATAAGGAAGACATGGTTTGTAGATTGAAGAAAGCTCTGTATGGACTCAAACAAGCCCCTAGAGCCTGGTACATTAGATTGGACAAATATCTACTAAAGCTCAGATTCACTAAAGGTACTGCTGATAGTAACTTATACTTCAAGTTAGATCATGACAAGGAGTTAATCATAGAATTCTTTGTTGATGACATCATTTTTGGTGGAGATGGTAATCTATGCATGAAGTTTGTTGATGAGATGAAGAGTGAATTTGAGATGAGTATGATTGGTGAAATGAAGTTCTTTATGGGATTGAAAATTACATAGTTAGACCAAGGGATTTTCATATCTCAGTCCAAATATGTGAAAGAACTGTTGAAGAAGTTTGGAATGGAAGACTCCAAACCTATTGGTACTCCCATGGTAACTGGATGTAAGTTGAATTAGAATTATAACTCTCCTAAGGAAAATCAAACTAAATATAGGTCAATGATTGGTGGATTGCTCTACTTGACTCAGACTAGACTAGATATTATGAATGATGTATGTATGGTCGCTAGATTTCAAGCTGATCCAAAAGAATCACATGTGACTACTGTTAAAAGAATCTTTAGATATTTGAAAGGAATAGTTGACTTTGGACTTTGGTATCCAAAGGATGATGATATCACTTTGTGTGCATACACTGATGCTGATTGGGCTGGTGATGGGATGATAGAAAAAGTACTAGTGGCGGTGCTTTCTTCTTAGGGAAGAAGCTGGTATCCTAGTTAAGTAAAAATCAAAACTCAATTTCTCTACCTACTGCTAAAGTTAAATATATTGGTGCTACAAATAATTACACTCAGGTTATCTGGATGAAACAAATGTTAAGAGATATCAAAATAATATATGAAGAGCCTATTGCCATATACTGTGACAACTCAAGTGCAATAAATATATCAAGGAATCCAGTGCTACACTCTAAGACTAAACATATATCAATCAAGTTTTATTTCTTGAGGGAGAAATTGAATGAGAAAGAAGTCAAATTGGAGTATGTGGCTACCAAAGAACAAATTATAGACATATTTACTAAGCAATTTCTGAAAGGATACTTTTGAGTATCTCAGGGGAATGCTAGGGGTAATTACCCCTCATAATAGAAAATAAATGATGCATTTACTTGCATTAATCCGTGAGCCTCATTGCTATATCATGATCCAGATTGATGTTTTTTTGGCTGCTACTCAAGGGGAGTAGTCAAATGTGTAGATATGTGGTTTAGAGTGTGTGTATGGAAAGGTAATAGTTACCTTTTCCATTGATGTCAAAGGGAGAGAAGAGTTATGTTAAAAACACCTAGGGGGAGAAGTGCTACATGACAAATCTTTTTAGAAATAAAGTTGGGTTGATGGTATTTTTCACATCATGTGTTGCCATCAATGCCAAAGGGGGAGATTGTTGGGAGATTGTTGGATGTTATGGATGTGTTGCTGCTATGTGGTTTTCATTGATGTCAACAATATTAGCATTTGAAGTATCTATTACTGTATATGTAGAGGATATTAAGGAAATTATAAGGAAAAGTGTTCCAGGTTCCTAGTGGAACTGCGTACGTCATAAAATGTGTTTTTCTCTGTATGAAAAATATTAGTTGATGTGGATTAAAGGGTTTATTGTTGAGTATGACTAGATCATCTACCGGAATTTTTAGAGGTCCGCGTGAATTTCTGTGTGAGTTATGGTTTGACAATGTTTTGTTGGTCTCTGTTAGTGTTCTTGAATGAAGATTATGTGATTCTAGTTATCTCAGTCATTGTGGATGATTCTCTATTGTTTCTTGGTGTTCTTAGATGTCTCTAGTTTATTCTTTATCTTTGTGTTTCATCCACATTAATCGGTGAGCTCGTGGTTGAAGATCTTTGTGTGCATGTTCAATTTTTCATGTTTCTGGCTGACATGTTGGTGATAGCGTGTTGTGGATCTTCGAGGTGAATTTAATTAGTCTTTTTGTATTGGAGATGTTAATTTGGGTCTCCACTATGTTGTGGCCGACCTTGGGGGATACGCATTAAAAGTTTATTTGTAAAACTAGGCCGACATTGCAAATATACTTTATTTTCTTGGCCAACGAAGTTGTGATGGAACCTCATGTAGTGGAGATGTAAGAGTTATTTTGTGATCAGTGGAATGTATGCTTCATGTGCTCCTATGTGCGTATGTGCGAATATAATTACTGAGCAGAGTGTGAAGAATATTGTGCAAAGTGTGAAAGAGTGTTGAGCTTAATTTGAACTATAATCAGGCTTGAGCAGAAGCTATTTTCTCAGTTCATACCCTCCAAATTTTTAATCCAATTTTGTTGGCAAGTGAGGCCCTTTTTAAATTTAGTAGTGAGCTCTAGGAAGTGTGCCTAAATGCATGTGCATTCCTCTTATTGTTCTTCATTATACTTTTAGCAGGATATAATCTTGTGGACTAACATCCATCATGTTTTTACACGTAACAGGGTTTCCACATAAAAAAAAATTGGTGTTCCTTGTCTCTCTGATGTGTTAATTGCTTATGGTCAATTGTTCATTCATCAATTCAGAGATTAAGGATAAGTTAAGTTAGAAAAAGTTTAAATTTCAGTGACAACTGATTTCCCCCCCCCTCTTAGTTGTCTATCCTTGTTTTTCCAACATTTTTGTGGTTTGTTCCAAAAATTTTGCCTCGAAATTGATGAGAGTTTTGGTATTGCATATGCCAAAAATTCCACATGAGTTGCATGATTTCCTCAGGCCTAAGGAGAGGAGGCTGAATCTAAGGATTGATTACAATTGGGGGGATGTAATTCCCTATCAATATTGCACAATCCTCCATGTATCTGGCACAAATAAAACACCTCATCTACTCCCTAGAGATGGACCATTGAGGGTTGACTTCTTAGAGGTCACGTGGTAATTGGGATATGTTGAGGATAAACATTTGGTCAAACTGAGGAAAGGAACTTTCTTTCCTTATACAATATTTTAAGATTTTTTCATGATAACTAGAGGATGGAAGAATATCATTGAAAAAATTAAGCATTTTGGAATGAAGTGGTGAGCACACAAAAATCATGACGCAGAAGGCTTCATGGTTTGGTTGAAGGATAGAGTAAAAGGTGGGAAATTAATCATAATTTCTCTTTCCCTGAGGATGTTATCATAAAAAAAATTATTTTTAAATACAAGAAGATAGAAAGATAAAGTGGATTTCTTTAAATCAATTGGAGAGAGAAAATAAAGTGAAAGATCATTAATTAAAACCTCTCCTTGACATAAAAGATGAAATAATGAGGGTGGAAGCCATGTTTTAAAATTTTGATACGGTTGTTGGAAAATTGGAGGAAAGAGTGATACAAGACAAATGAAAGGATGTGGTTTTTGAGGAACAGGATAAGGGGAAGTCTCCTATGTTGGAATATAGGTCAACATACTAGCCACCAAAGAAAGTGCATGTGTTTGTACAGAGGAAGAGCACTGTGAAGAAGCAACTAACAATTGCCACCCCTACCCAATTAGAGGGTTCAAGGGAATCTTCTCCTCAACCACAACTTCCACCACCTTCACCCCCACATTCATCTATTCCACATATCATTGAACTTGATTAACCACCTACGAGACCATCACCACCAAGAGAACCACCAACAAAGAAGCAAAAGGTTGGATAAAGTGGCCTTGTGGATTACGCCATAGATGATTTTGATGAAGAAATCATTACCACTAAGGTGAGCTAAGGCAATATATTCCTTCTTCCATAAGGGAAATAGTGCCACAAAGCCTAGGCCCTAGATTGAGTAAGGTTGACCTAAGTGGAATAAATAATGTTGATGACGTCAAAGAAGAGGTTTGTGAGAATTTTATGAATGATGATGCTTTTGTAAATACACAAGCTTTTCAAGAATATGTCTGAAGAGTCCAAAAAGATGAATATGTTAAGATAATTGATATGAAAAGGTTTGCTAATCCTAAGTTTCAAAGAGAGGCCATAGAGGCTAAATCTCATCATGAGATGATGGCCAAGTAACAGAATATAACAACATTCGAAGGAAGAGAAATGGTTAGAAAAAATGGTGTCCTCTTATTACTAGAATGTGATCTTTCCTCAACAATTTCTTTTCACACAGTGAGAAGGCATGATGCTCCTATATTTTCCGTTGTGGAGGAATTGAAACTTACTTTGTAGGTATCAACATTCAGTGCTCAATGGGATACATTGGCTATTTGGGTTTTAGCCCCAAACAATAAGAAGCTAGAAGTTGTAGAGCCAACTGGAGGTTTGAAAGGAGGATTGGTCATCAAGAGAGTATCAAATAAATCTATAGTAGAGGATGCTACATTATTGTTGAATGTGGCTCAATTCACAAATGCCATAGTGGAATCCCTAATAGAGGAGAGATAAATTTAGGAAAAAGTGTAATGAAATGGTGGTAGAATACAATAAGGGGCAGCAAATGATTGAAAAATTACAGTTGGAAGTTTCATTTCTCAAAGAAAAGTTTCAGTCCATGCACCCACAAGGAACCCCACAAGCAACGATTGCTCCACCTCCATCTTCTCCTACCCATTCACTTCTTTTAGCTTCAACAAAGGTTGTACCTCCTAATCTTGATGATGTTACCATTACACAACTACCTCCAAGTACATCAGTTGCACGTCCCATAAAAGAAGTTACTAAGGAAGAATTAATGGAGAAACTCAAAACTTATGAGGAGAAATTCCAAGAGTTTTGACAAATCAATTTATCTGAGTAATATAAAGATTGTGACAGTAGTGTTGGAACATTTAAATAAAAATATTGAGAGGAAGTTAAGCAATATTCATTCAAACTATTCTTCCATGTTTGATGCAATAAGGAATTTTGATAGGGATAAGGAAGTTGTCATCTCATTGATGTACAAATGGATCCACAGATTATAGGATTTGAGATACATTGATATTTTATCAAAGCATGATGCTAATAAGCCACCTAGCATTGTCCCAACCCTCAAAACTGTAAATGGGATTAAGGAATATCAAGGGTTGATTGAGCCATTGGATAAGAAAATTAGGGAGTTGGTACAAAGGTTTGATGAGTGGATTTCAATTTACTCCCTGACATTTTGAATGATGTTGGTGAAGTCAAGCCTCTCCAACAATGGAAGGATCAAGCAAGAACTATGATAACAACTCAAGCAACATTGATTTGTGATGGAGTTGACATAGAAATGTTGAAGAACAATATGGAAAAGCTTTGTCACATAGGTATTTTCCTTGAAGAATTTGATAAAGAAGCTAACCAAGTGGTCATAAAGTATAGCCAATAGAGGGTAAAAGAAGATGAGGTCATGACATTTGATTTGCCTTTCGATGATGATTTTGAGCTCTGGAAGATAAAATATGTTGATATCCCAGAATTGTAGGTTGCTATAGTGGTAGGATGGTGATTAAATTTTCATCTTATTCCTTTAACAAGAATTAGTTGTTAGTAAGAATAGTTACAATAGGAGGAATACAATACATGGTCTAGAAACAGTATAGATTAGGCCTTTGATATATCAACGTTCAAATATTGTGTCCCCCTCATTTCAAAGTTGATGAAAACATGGTGCTAATGTGGAGATGCTTTAATCTTTTCTTTTATCCTTGTTTTCATGTTTTTGGTCCTACAATTTTTGAAGCACATGGAAAAGGTGTTGTTTCTCATGGAAGGAACATATTCAATGACTAAGGAGCCTTTTGGAGGGTGGGAAATATCTTCATCAATGAATAGGAAATAAATTTTGTCTCATATAGATATCTCCCTCGGGTTTTGGAAAATATAATGGTCTTTTGAATGAAATTGGAAATGTCAAATGAAAATGTGACATGTGTACATTGGTCTGAGGCTTGTTTTGCTCCCTTTTTTTTTATAAAAGGGATTTAGGGCCAATTGTATGGGTTGTTGATTGATCTAAGAGAACAATTATGTGAAATAAAATAAAGAGAATAGAATTGATTCTACATCTAGGTTATGAGTCTTTTGTTTCTGTAATTTTTTTTGTAATAGTACTAGCACTTGAATATAAAGAATGGCATATATTTAAAGACAATTCTCTCCTAGTGTATTCATCATTTGAATTATCAATGAAATAATCAAGGGTTGTTTCAATGGTATTTGTTTTTTTTTGAATGAATGTATGGTTTTTTCCTATTTGTAATTCAAAGAATTGGTTATATTGCTTGGATGAAATCATAGGTTTAAGTGCTTTGAGTATTAGGATATGATAATGAGTTTTGGTTTTGAGTAACTGAGTATAATGTTCTAATGCAACATTATAGAATCTTTGTGATTCTAAGTATGAACCTATTGTCAAATTTGATTTGCATTTAATTAGACTTTGTATCCTGGATTAAGGAACTATTTTGTGATTTGTGTTTGCGTTGCAGTATTCTTAATCATTCACAAACAATACATTCAAATTGTTTAAATATTTAAATACTTATTGAAATGTATTTCAAGTAAAGGTTTACCATGCTCTATTGCTTTTGAAACAATTAATATGTAAACAATTTTCTAGATCTTTGCATTTATATAATTGCTAAGCAATTATAAGTAGAGCTTATCTATTATTTACAATGTATAAGGTTAATTGGAACAAAGAATCATAAATACATTGTGTGGGATCACCATCCTAGGTTTTGTGTAGCCCAAAGTGTAGGAGGGAAGCCTTTACAAGCTTTCACTTGTTCATTGGCCAATCCCTCTGATTAGCTAACCATTGGCAAATGTCAATTCCATAGGTTATTTTGTGAGATTTGCTTGGTTCATTAAAAATAACCAATAGATTGGTGAATCTATAGGGGAAAAAGCTTATGACAAGTTGCTAGTCCAAGATCAAAACTACAAATTCATAATATCTTACAAATATGTGTTTCGTGATACCCCTCATGTTGTTGATACTCTTTTGTGTTGATATTGTACTTGGTTTGTGATGGTGATTAGTTCACTAGATTGGTTGTGTGTGGATTCATAGCTTTGTTGGTTTGCTGCACTTGACATTACTTATGATGCTTGATGATACCTTACATGGTGATTAAGTTGTTTGGTTATGTTATATTTTTTTTAATAATATATGTGGTGATGTTGTGATTCTATGTTGCTATGGTTTCTTATGTGTTTTCTAGTTAGTCTTGGTGAAAGGACAGAGTGGCATCACTTGCTCACAAGTGCCCTGCTACCCCGCAATTACCTTTCACGGTGTGTCTGCAATGGAGATTTACATGTTACTTGACGTTTGTTTCTATGCAAGATGTAGGTATTGGACACCGACTCCACCTGCTTGACAGGTTTGAGCATGCCCCATAAACCCAACGGGTATGATGTTGAAAAGGGAGTTGTTAAGAAAGTGTCCCCATCCCAAGTTTGTCACCTTGTTGTGAGTCCAATGGTGTCTTTGTCTCAACCTCGTCTTTTTTAAGTTTGGGTTAGTGTTGATTATTTATTTTAGTATGTAAATGTTTTTTATTTAATTAATCTTTATTTTATGTGTGATTAATTAATGTTATTTAGTTGATATACTTATTTGTAGATAATTATAGTTAAGTTAATTGATTAATGTTCTTGATTGAGTGAATAGTTTAAATAAAAATATTAGATGCTTTAATGTGAATTAAATTTTTTTAATTTGCATAAGGTTAGTGGTATTAATTCTTGAAATTTTAAATTAATTAAATAACATATAACGCTTTATTATTATCAAAAGAAAAATAATTAAAAATTAGTTAATTTATAATTAGAGTATTTATGGGAGTGAGTGGGAATTTAATAAAAATTCTTGTTTAAAAATATTCTCGGAGAGAATATTGGCATGCTGTGAAAGGCAAGAAGTTTCTTTACGAAAAGAAATTCGCTGGAGAATAGTTCTTGGGTTTTGGGGGTTTCTAGTTAAAATTTGAGGAGGTTTTTTGGAATTTATTTTGGGCTTACATTTTGTATCTTGCTAGAAGTGAAGAATTTGGAGAGGGCTTAGAAATTGAACTCTAAAGGTGAAGCTTTGCTCCAACCCTCATTCCTTCAAGCTTCAGGAAAACAGGTTCCTTTACTTATTTTTTACAACTTGGTATCAGAGCCAGGTTTGCTAACACTAGGTACTCTGGGTAGCTTGAGTTCGTTAGGAAACCTTTGTGTTAACTCTTGATCTCTTATTACCCCAATTATTGTGTAGGATCATGCCTCAGGGTAGAGGTCGTGGCAGAGGAAGACGCTGGGGTGGTGGCCGTGGAACCAACTGAGAAAGTCCATCACCACCGAGTGCCCACGTTAGAGTTTGAGTAATAAGTGATAACCTAATTAATTAATTAGGGGGTGGGTAGTTAAACATTAACAAGATAATTGTGGATGCCTCAACCACCTATTAGTGCTTTCACAGACTAAAGGTGGGCCGAGAAGGCCATGGTTGGAAAGATCGTTACCTCATCTCCATGAGAGGATAACGGTTCCGCACGAGTCACCCTATGGGGCCGACACCTAGAGAGGTTGTTAGGATAAACATAGATAGGGGACGACACCTAGAGATAGGCAGTCAGGATAACCCATGTAGGACTGTGTGATGACACTCTCCTCTAGTTTTCTGTTGAGATGTTTTGTTGCTAACCTTTGGAAGTGGTCTTTTGATGTTATGTTTCCCTTTATGTGTGTTTTAACTTTCCATGCTTGGAGTTTAGTCTTGTGTATTTGATTGGATGTTATTTTTTGGGGACCCTTTCTTATTTACTCCTAGCATGGGGGTGGTTGAGTGGAATGTGCTTCACACCCCATTGGGTTGCCTATCATGCAGTTGTACCTTTCAGTGTTGAGTTTTGTAGAGACAGCTTGATCCAGAGTTTATATGATTCTAGATGTATACTTGTACTTCTATTATACCTTGTGTATTGATATGTTACTCTCCCATGTATTGGGTAGACTTATGATGTAATCTTGAGTAATTGCTCAATGAGATGTACTTGTAGATTGATGTAATGTATAATCACATTATGTAATTCATTCTAGAATCATAATTGTTAATATCATTGAGATTGTGTTATATTTGAGTAAATATTCTCTTTACATTTCCAAGTACAATTTGTTATGAATACATGTATGGTTTCTATATGGTTCATTCTTGTCTTATTACTTATCTTTAACAAATGTTTAAATGAAGTTATGTGAATGAATGGGTTACGTTAGTAGAAGTAGTAATTACTTTTATCAATTTTGTTATGGGATAGATTACGTAATGTCACCTCGTGTACCCCAAGGGAATTAGGTGTTTAACTTGTAATCATTAGCTATGTTAGTTGCATTAGTAAACTTAATGTTTATTCTTAATGCTTTTTTAAAAAAAATTGTTGCATTTTTAATTGTCCTTTGGGGTTAGCACAATAGGGCGTTACATGTTTATCGACGATAAATTTTGTTGAATTGTCCCACCATTTTTAAAGTGTGGTTGGTCTGTCAAAGTTGGTCGGTCTATCAAAGCTCCAAGAAAATTGTGCTTGCTTTTGTCAAAGTTCCTTTGAATTGTTAAAGTTCTCTCTCAAAAGTCTCTATATGTAAATTTCTACAAATCTATTCAAATATTTTCACAAATTCCATCAATCTTGGGTGGCGACTCTGAGTCTCTATTCTAGTGCAATAACATTCATTATAAGAAAGTGAGGAGAGCACAAAAGCAACATGAGAAGAAAATGAGAGGAACCAAAAGCAACATGAAGAAATACCCTAAAAGGAAGCTTGAAGAGGAGTTGCCTTGCAAATCCAAGACATCATGGAAGGAGAAATATGCTCAAACAAGTAAGTCCACTAATCCTCCAATACACGAAGGTTCTAATTATAATTAAGCTATTAAATATAAGGAAATACATAAGTATGGTATGCCCTGTGATAATGAAGAAACCCTTGCTACAAATCAGCCTACTAATAACCACCCTACCCCTAGTCCTAAGGTTTCAAAAGAACCTACACACTGGAGGAACTTCTTTGACAAATAATTAGATCCAAATTGGATAGAAAAAATGGATAATCTTGGAAATATCTATGTTTTCAATGAGAAAAACTCCAATCCTAGAGGGAGACCTTGAAGTAGGACTCTTAAACCTTCTATACAAATAGAGAATCTCTCAAATTATGAGTGAAGAGTCTGAATCTGAAATCACTCTTGAAGATCCTCAGGGGGTGATAAATGATATCACACAGTTTCAAGAGGAGGCATTAAAACATGTTGAGCTAAATAGAAAACAAAGCAAGGAAGAGGAGCATAAGCTAAGGGCTGCTATGATGCAAAGAGATCAATTAAGAAGAAGAGTAGAGAAGATGAGATAAATGGTGGATCAAGAGCCACCTCTTGAAGATCTCTCTGAATTAGTTAGAGAAATTTTAGATCATATGAAGGTAAATATTCTTGTTGGAACAATTTCTACCTATAGACATGGAAAAATGTCTTGGTCTGGGAGCGTTATTTTTCCATCGTCTTGGTCTTCTTCCCTTTGTAATTAAATAAATTCATTTCTTGATCTTTATTCTCCTATGATCAATTACATAAATTATCTTTTAATTGCATCACTAACATTCTCTCTCTCTCTGTGATTAAATGAGTTATTATTCATTTAATTATTAATTCTATGCCATTCATCTGTAGTTAAATAATTGTTTATCTATTCGTTGGTCTTCTTCATTTCTTCTATAATTAAATAATTATTGAAATTATTTATCTATCCTTTGTCACTCTTCCACTATTAAAAAATTAATCTAAATTAATTATTTAATCCTTCTTTTCTATTTCCATTTATATAATTAAATTGGTTACATAATGATTTTAATTAAATTCCCATTTTCTCCTTCCACAAATAAATAATTTAAATAAAATAATTTATCCTCCACTTAGTCAAAGATTCTTTTGCCATGAATTAAATAAATTTATTATTTAATTCCTCCATTATCTCCCTTCACTCTCTCATTTTCAAATCTCAACCATTGATTTCCTTTGGTCTCCTTTTGATCTTCACCATCCATTTCATAGCTGTCCCTAGCCCACTACTCTGTGGTGCATGCATCCTTGAACGTTGATATGAGAATCTTTCTAGAAGATCAATCTAGTCCATATGTTTGAATGGATTTCTATAAAAGGACTTCTCCTCCATTTTTGATTTAACAACCACATATCTCCAATATTCATGCTTATTATTTGTAGGTACTTGCATACACATACAACAAACTAAGGGTAACTTGCAAAGGATTTTTTAGGAGAGACAAGGGAGGTGATTCAACTTCAAACATGGGGAGTTTTCTATTTCATTTCTCTTATTTCATTCTTCTTGTTTGATTGTACTCTCTTGTTTAAGATTTGGATTTTAGCTTAGATTAGTGCAGTGCTTGGCACTTTGTCTTTGCTATTTCAATTTCCCATCTTACCTTGGTGAACCTGACGTGAAATGGACAAAACTTGCAAAAAAATCCATCTTTTTTTTGTTTTTGTTGCGTAATAGGGTTGTGAACCACAACTATGAAGAGAAACGATGCAACTAAAGGAAGGCTCCCAAAATTTGAAAAAATGACACAACTATGATGGGAAGTGATGCAACTGAAGGCACGCTCCTGAAATTTGAAATTATGATGCAATCGTAAGCTCCTAGGCCGCATTTGTTGTACAGTGAACCATAGCTATTATTTCTTGGGCCACATCATAGAGTCACAACTGTCATCTCGAATGATGCAACTTCCTATTAAGGTATAAATTTTCTATTTTGGATTTGATTTGAGTTTTTCTTTGTGATTTGGATGCAGTAGCCTCGATGTGTGGAGTCTGGAATTAGGAACATCTTCTTAGCTTATATCTCCCAAAGCTCCTAAACTTTCTAAATTTGGAATGCACAAATGAGCAATTTTTTAATCAAGGTCATATTTATAGACAAAAAATTAAGGTTTGCACTAGGAATGTGTATTGGGAGCACTATTTGGCCACTTTGAACCTTAATTTGACCCCTAGATGACCTCGAAAATTAATTATGTCACCACCATTAAACTCCTAACTATAAAATTGACTTATTGAAACAATTTTCCATTTCTTTTGATTTTTTTTGAAAATTTGCAAAATTCTCTTGAGGGGGCATACATCCACCCTTCTTTTAGTGGGGCATGTTTTGACTAAATTTCTTTAACACAACGTGATGAACTACATTATGTCAAAGAGGCATAAAATGTAGACACTAAAAAATATCTAGGTTTATGAGTGTCATTTTTTGATCATCTTGGTCTTCTTCCCTGTGTAATTAAATAATTTTAATTATTTAATTAATTCATTTCTTGATCTTTATTCTCCTATGATCAATTAAATAAATTATCTTTTAATTGCATGACTAACATTTTCTCTCTCTCTCTCTCTCTCTCTCTCTCTTTGTGATTATATGAGTTATTATTCATTTAATTGTCAATTCTATGTCATTCATCTATAGTTAAATAATTATTTATAATTATTTATCTATTTGTTAGTCTTCTTTATTTCTTCTATAGTTAGATAATTATTGAAATTATTTATCTATCCTTTATCACTCTTTCACTATTAAATAATTAATTTAAATTAATTATTTAATCATTGTTTTCTATTTCCCTTTATTTAATTAAATTGGTTACATAATCATTTTAATCAAATGCCCATTTTCTTCTTCTTCCATAAATAAAATATTTATCCTCCACTTGGTCAAAGATTCTTCTCCCATGAATTAAATAAATTTATTATTTAATTCTTCTATTATCTCCCTCCACTCTCTCATTTTTAAATCTCAACCATTGATTTACCCTTCTCTCCTTTTGATCTTGACCATCCATTTCATATCCATCCCTAGCCCACTACTCTGTGGTGCATGCATCCTCAACTTTTGATCTGAGAATCTTTCTAGAAGATCAATATCATCCATCCATTCGAATGAATTTTAGTTTCTATAAAAGAAGGTCTTCTCCTCCATTTTTAATTTAACAACCACATATCTCCAATATTCATGCTTATTATTTACAGGTACTTGCATACACATACAAAAAACTGAGGGAAAATTGCAAAGGTTGTTTGAGGAGAGATAAGGGAGGTAATTCAACTTCAAACATGGGGAGTTTTCTATTCCATTGCTCTTATTTCATTCTTCTTGTTTGGTTGTACTCTCTTGTTTAAGGTTTGGATTTTATCTTAGATTAGTGTAGTGGTTGTCACTTTGTCTTTGCTATTTTGATTTCCTATCTTACACTACCAACACATTTACTAGTTCCATTGTAACAACCAAAGTTTTAGACCCTTTTGCAGCTACACAAAGGTCAAAGCCTATAGATAAAGGGAAAGAACCCATAGGTCAGTCTGAAAAAGTTATTCCAAATGAAAACCTTAGTATTTCAATCATAAATACTTCTACCACAAGTGCTCAAACTAGTTCTATCCCTTCAAATGCACCTCCTAACTTTGAAATTTTGAGGTAACAATTGCTTAATGAGAATTTGCATAAGGAATTGGATAAGATGTAGATTCATGCTACAAATGTTGAGATGGAAAGGAAGATTGCTTTCCTTAAATATTCAATTCCAAAACCCCATGCATCCACATCTCATAACACTTCCCATTTAGTAGCTCAAGATATTTGCATGCATACCACTTCTACATCTGGTCATTCCATCCCTATATCCCATCCTTGACAAAATTCTCAATTTGCTAGGAACATCCCTTGTAGGGATCGTGGTGGAGGACAAGGTGGAGGTGGTGGTAGAGATAAAAACAACCAATCTAGAAATTAGAATGCTGGTGGAAGTGGGAGTGGAGGTAATAACATGAGTGGAGGTGGAGATGAAGTAGATAATACACAATCTAATAGCTAGGATGGTAGTGACCCTCATAATGACCAAAATGATCAGTTTACTTGAAGACCTATGAAAATTAATAGATATAAGCAACTATTCTTTGATGGGATTTATGGTTATCCAAACCCTATCCCTGATGATATTAGAACTGTGTTTGAATTCTACAACATCTCTAAGGGCTCTAATGAAATGTTTTATGATTTTAATGCAGGATTTTAAAAGGAAATAAATAGGTTGACTTATAATTTGAGACCAAATGATGATACCCACTTGATCACCTATTGCAATGTCTTTGATTCTAAATTAAGCCATCATTTGAGAGATAAGAAACCTTACAATTTGAGGGATGCCTTTTAGATTGCATTAAACATTGAAAGCAATAAAAGAGCATCTAGAAAGGTAGGGAGAAAGAATGATGTAAAAATATTGAAAAATATTAAGCATGATAAAGGATCCGTAAACAAGGGATTTTCTATCAAGGAAAAATTGGACAAAGTTTTAAATTATATGAAAGATGTAAATAAAAAAATAGATAAACATGAAAAGGGGCTTGGAAAAGACAAGCCATATTTTTAGAAAAATGATAAGCCCCCAAGACTCCAAGATTATCCTTATAAAACCAATTGGAAATATGGAAAGCAAATCCACACTAATCAGAAAAATACTCAAGATCAAGTTAGACCTAATCCTCTACAGAAGCATTCTGCTAACTTTATCAATGAAACTCCTTGGTGCATGGTTTTCCAGTTGCCTCATTCTTCTCACCAATGTGCAGTTGCAAAATTGGTGGAAGTTGAACAAGATGCACCAGAAGGTTATGACCCTTCTAATGACCATGATGTAGAAATTAATGTAATTATGAGCAAATCCAATTTTGTTGATGGTGAGTGCTCATCTGAGGAGTCTTATGATCTTGATGTGGATAGTCAAAGATATAGAGTCGGTGCATATCACCAACAAGTCCTCTTTGATGAAGGTAATTACAGTGATTATGATGTGTGTAAATTGGAAATGGATGAGGATGATGTATCTTTAAGAATACCCTTAGATTAAGAGATTGAAAAGTTGATAGTAGCTTTGGCCACACATGCAAGAAGTTCTTACCACTTGAGAAACAAAGTTGTAGGTGGAGATCAAGGTAAGTCTGGCAGTATCTTCATCAAGGAGCATAATTCAAATGGAAAAGGATCAAAAGTGGAAAAAAAAGTGGATGAGACTAAGGACAAGGATAGTAAAGTGGAAAAAAATGGGCAAAGAAGATTGAAAAAACAAAGGTTGATGGAGAGGTTATGTCTCCTACTATGAAGACAAAGGCACAAAAGAAAAATTCTAAACTTGAGAAGAAGGAAGCTAAGACTAAGGTCGAGGGGAAAAGTGAACAATAGAAGGAGAACAACACTGAACAAGGTATGATATCATATGATTTACCTAAGTAAACCTCTGTTGACATGTTTCAGTTTCCTTCACAAGTTAAGATTACACTCCCTTTGCTTGAGATGATGAGGATTGAGGAGAACAAAAAAAAGGCAGTAGCCCTTATTAATGGTGCTACTAAGGCCTGTAATGATACAATGGTGTCTACTCTGCCCAAAGTGAGTGGAAAGGAAATGAAAGAAAATAAATTTGAGGGATTAATTACTCAAATCCCTCAAGTCTACCTGGGAACCATGATTATTGCCTATGTTGGTAACACAAACCCCTTTTTTGTAGCTTTAATTATTGATGGGAAGCTCCTAAAAAAATGCATGATAGATTCAGGGGCCTCTTTCAACATAATGTCGGTTGAGATCATGAAAGAGATGGGATTGAAGATAGATAATTCTTATTGCAAGTTATATGCTATGGATTCTAGGGAAGTCACTATAATTGGGGTGATCAAAGAACTCCCATACAAGTTAGCTACATCCCCAGAAAAAGGAATTTATAATGAGTGTGACAGTGGTCGACATTCCACCCAACTATGGGATGTTGCTATCAAGAAGATGGAGTGCTTCCATGGGGGTAGCATGTAGTGTGATATGTCTTATGCTACATTCCCCATTGATGGCAAAGACATCAAGCTAGTTAGGGAATGCAAAGTACCACACATGATTGATTTTGCTCCTAAAGAGGATATAATCTAGTTTGTAGACACTAGAACCAATGATTTCAAGATAGAAGAGTTACTAGAAGAGGGTGATAGGCAATTTGTACTTTGTGAAAGAGAGTTAACAAAGTTATTAGATAATGATGACCTTTGGACCATGTATTTTAGTGGTGCATGTTCCAAGAAAGGATCTGGTGTAGGGATAATACTTTTTTCCCCTAGTGGCAGAACATTTATGTTCTCATTTACTCTATCATTTGTTTGTACAAACAATGTGGAAGAGTATGAGGCTCTAATGCTAAGGTTATGATTGGTAGAAAAACATGGGAGGAAGCTAAAAGTGATTGGTGACTCCAAATTGGTCATATCCCAAGTTAGATAAAGATTTACATCAAAAAATAAGAGACTAAAATATATAGGAATATCGTTTGGGGTTCCATAGACCAATTTGATGATTTTAGATTTGATTGGATAGAGAGAGGAAAAATCCAAGTGGTATATTTTCTTGCAAATATTTCACTCCTACTTGATGATATAACCTTTGTTTTCATCTCCAAAGTGGAGGTACAAACAAGGCCTTCAATCCCTAACAACATCCAAAACTAGTACGTCTTCAATGATGATGAAGAAATATTGAGATTCTTAACATGTGTAAGCCAATATGAAGGCTAGAATATTTATTTTGGAGCATTTGTTGAGATAGTGGATCAGAAGGATACAATCTCTGGCAATGAAGTCATTGAACTCAAAACAAAAAAGATCCATAAAGGTCTTGTGGCTTTAGAAAGAGTCTTTGATGGCCTTGGCAAGAGTAATGCCAAAAAATATTCCACACATCCAAAAGACCTAGAGGAGGTAAACTTAGGTACTAAAAGTGCTCCAAAGAAAGTGTATGTGGGAAAGAAAATGAAGCCCAAGATTAAAGAAATGCTAATTGCTTTGGGGTGATCCCACAAAACTAGTTTACAATTCTGTCAAGGAAGGAAAATTGCAAAAAATGCCCCCATGGAGAAAAAATTGGTTTTTAGGGGGTTCGAATGAACTAATGGTTCGAGCGAACCCAAAGGGGGTTTGCTTGAACCCCCCTTCGATCAAACCATAATCAATGATAGGACACATATTTTTCATGTTTCCAAAATGGAAACAAAATAAAATTTTGAAAAAAAAAGGGGTTTGATCGAACCCCCATTCGAGCGAATACCCCTTCACTGAAAAGGTCAAGGGGGGTTCAAGCAAACCCCCCCTTTTCCTCCTTTTCCCCCTCTTGCACTAGATTTCTAAAAAAAAATTCCCTTTGAAGCTTGAGTTGAGGATGGAAATGGAGGAGACTTCATAGACCCAACTAGATGATGGTAGTCCTTAGAATGTGCTATCCATCGAATATAATTTTAATATTTTTTGGTTTTATTATGTATTTGTTGTTTTAGTTTGATTAAACATATTTTTTCACCAAAAATAAAGCTCTATGTTCTGTACATGTGGAAAAATAGTAGATTATCAAAATAAAATTCTAAAAAATATGTGCAGGGTAGGTATTCATGTCCTTGATCTAGTAAAAAAAATTGAATTTCGATACATACAAAAAAGTTATGTTGTAGATGGTCCGCCTATGTCTGAATTGTAACTGGTTTGACTTTGAAACTTGATTAAGCAAAACATATTCAATAAAAAAATATGAAACCAAATGAATTGGTTAGATATCATAGTTACAAATCTAAATTCAAAAAAAAAAAAAAATCCTTCATAGAAAAAAGTTATGTTATGTACGGTGAGCATCACTGCTTAAAAATTGGTGTTTATTAATAAAAACTAGTTTTCAAAGGGGATGGAAAAAGAAGTACAAACTGATTCCAAAATTTTGAAAAGAATATATTTAGAATCTACACACAAAATGTCACAAATCACTAGTTTGCATCATCTTCAAATTCCTCATGATTTAGCCGCTATAGGTACCCGAAAGTAAAGATTTAATTAAAAAAAATCAGTTCAATGTCCAGTTTGGCCAAAATTTGTAAACCAGTATTGTGGGATCACCCTTTGCTGAGGAAATATAGGCATATTTTTTCCTGGTCTTATGATGACTTGAAGGCATACAGGGAGGAGTTATTTCAACATGAAATTCCTTTGAACGTAGATGTAAAGCCCTTAAAGAAAAAAAAAAAAAGGCCCATTAATCCCACCTTGGCACCAAAGATGTAAGAGGATTTGGTAAAGTTGAGGGATGTTGGCATAATAAAGCCTATTAGGCACTCATATTAGGTGTCTAACCTAGTGCCAGTGAGGAAGAAGAATGGTGAAATCAAATTGTGTGTTGATTTTAGAAATCTCAAGGTTTCATCATTAAAGGATAACTATCCATTACGAAGCATGGAAGCCATGTTGCAAAAGGTGATTAGCTATGAACTCTTGTCAATGATGGATGTTTTTTTTGGTTACAATCAGGTAAAAGTGAAGGAGTCTGAGTAGTATAATACTATGTTCATAACTCCATGGGGCACCTATGTTTGTGTAATGATTCCATTTGGCTTAACTAATGCAGGTGCAACTTTTCAGAGAGCTATGGATGTAGCATTCTCTAATTTTATAGACCTTTTCCTAGAAATCTACCAAGATGATTTTACTGCCTACTCCAAGAAAGAATAAAATCATTGTATGCACTTGGAGAAAATCTTTATCAAGGCTATGGAATATGGAATCTCACTTAATCCAAAGAAGTGTGCCTTTAGAGTCACTGAAGGAAATTTTTTGGGAAACGTTGTGTCAAAAGGAGTGAGAATTGACCCTAAAAGGGTAACTACCATTAATAAAATCCCATAGCCAAAGAATGTAAAGGGAATTCAATCATTCTTTGGGAAAATAAACTTTCTAAGAAGGTTTGTCACTAAATTTTCAAAAATCACCTGCCCCATATCAAAAATGTTAAAGAAGGGTGAGAAATTGGAGTGGAGTGAAGAGCCAAGTCTTTTCAAAATATTAAGCAAGCAATCAAGGAGGCCCTAGTCCTAAGGACTCTTTATATTTCCAAGCCACTGCAAATATTTTCCTTTGCATCTTTTCATACTAGTGCTACAATTTAATTGTAAAAATAACAAGAAGGTTTTGAGCAACCAATCAAGCATTCTTTAGTAAGTCACTTCAATCTGTAGAGCTAAAGTACAAGTTGATTGAAAACAAAGCATATGTATTGGTTAAGGCTATCCAAATTTTTAGAACCTATCTTGTGGGAGCTACAGTTGTTGCATATGCTCCTAGTGCTACTATTAAGGACATTTTCACCTTGCAAGAAGTCATGGGTAGAATATGTAGATGGATAAATATAATACAAGTTTTCAACATTGATATTCAAATTACCTAGCTAGTAAGGGGCCAAGGTTTAGCCAAGCTAGTTTGGATGAAACAAGCCTGGAGGCCAATCAAATCAATTAAGAAGATTTTATAGATGTGTTGCGTATTTGTGATATGCATAGTTGTGACTGGTACAAACATATTTTTCACAATTTATAAACAATGTAGTGCCCTGAGGGGCTAACAAACAATGAAAGAAGAACTCTCAAACTATGGTGGAGGAATCTAGATAGTGTTCTATTAAAATGTGTTGATAAAGCAAGAGCCTTGGAGCTGCTAACTAAAATGCATGGTGGAGCCTATGGAGGGCATTATATGGCCAAGACCACTACTTACAAAGTCCTTAGAGTAGGTTTTTGGTGGCCAATAGTATTCAAGGATGCTCACAAGCTAGTGAGAGCATGTGATGCATGTCAGAGATTCTATAGAAAACTCAAATTCTCAGGGAACTTACCACTTAAACCTATTGTAGTCCAAGCACCTTTCCAATAGTGGGGTATTGATTTTATAAGAGAAATTTCAGAAAAGTACAGTGGAGGAAATTCTTGGATCCTTGTTGCCACAAATTATTTTACCAAATGGGTGGAAGAAATCCCCATAGGAAGGGAAACAAGCAAGGTGATCATTGAATTCCTATTGGACAATATATTAACCAGGTTTGGGGTGCCTGAGAAAATTGTTTTAGACAATGCAATGTGCTTTAGGTTTGAAAAAATTACAAATTTCTACACTAAACATGGGATTTATGCATCCTACTCTTCACCATATCACCCATAGGGAAATGGTCAAGATGAATCAAGAAATAAAAGCTTGATGAAGATCATTAAGAGGATCATTGAGAAGAAAAAGAGAGCTTGGTATTCAAAGATAAAGTTGGATTTGTGGGAAGACATGGTAATAGTAAAAAAAAGCAACAGGATATGCCCCATTTGACATGGTCTATGGCATAGCAGCAAGGTTAGCCTAGAACAATCTAATGAAGATTCATAAATTTATCCAATAGTATAATGAGGACATGTCTGATGATATGCAACATAGAATTGAACTTTGATGGAGGTGGACGAGATGAGGAGAGATGCTCAAAAGAAGAATTCAAAGTTGCATCTATAGGTCAATAACCTATATGACAAAACAACCTCTCCAAGGAAATTCAAATTAGGAAACATGGTACTAATGAGGAATGTTAAATCTGAGGACAAGGGGAAGCATGGGAAATTTGATGCTCTATGCTTAGGCCCCTATTTGGTTAGAAACACCCATGGTTAAGAATCCTACTTTCTGTAAAATTTAACTGGTGAACTTCTTGAGCTACCACTACATGGATAGTTCTTGAAACCATACTTTTCTTAAAGTATGTCTCTTTCCATGTACATTGTATTTTATGTAAATTTCTAGTATATATGTTTGGTTTGGGTTTGGTCTGGTTTGACTACCTTGTTTGAGTGGTTTCCTGGTTCTACTTTCTTTGTATTGGTCTACTTAACCATGAGACTATGAGATCTCGCTCTGTTATGAAAGAACATATGTCCCCAACTGGAGCCACTGATAACACTTTGAAAATTTTCTGGCTTTGAGCCTTAAATTTCAAAAAATTATGCATTTTCTGATCACTTTTGGGTTAGGGTTTAATTTTCCTATGTTCTAAGGGTTCTTTCTATGCTCTAAACCCTTGAAAAACTCTAAGCATTGCTAAAAATTGGTGAAGGGTTCTAATTCTCCTATGACCTTTTCTAGCGCATCCCCAGTAATTTAAGTATTGACTTATCATGTCATTGAATTCATTTTCCTATCGGCCCCAAGGCCTAGCTCAACCAGTTGCTACCAACTCCTAATAATTTAATTGTCTATGGTTATGTGGGTTAGTGTATTATTGAAATATTTGTGGCATATCCTAAGTATGATCCATGAAATTATCTAAAGTCTTTTATCCCTTGAACCTAGTTGATATCCATGAAATTATCTAAAGTCTTTTATCCCTTGAACCTAGTTGATGACCCCTTTTAATTCATTAATTAATGCATGTGCCTTTTAAAACACCCAAATCATGGTTGGTGTGGCCCACCACTTGCATATCATTGGTTTCCCGACAACCCACAACATTAAAATATTCTTGGAAAAAATTCCAATAGGCCAGCAGGCGTGGTGACACATGTCCATTACATGGTTGGTCCTACAAGGCTCATAAGGTAGCAACGATAAAAGGTGTTGAGATCAATGGTTCATATGTGATCCTATGATTAAATCCTAGTCGTTCCTCGCCATCCCTCAAGGAACCCACATGATGATATCTTCTTTTAGCGAGGCAATAGGTGGCTACCATGTGGCATGATCACTAGCGTCCAAAGGAGTTTATAAAACATGAAATATTTTGTTAAATATTATGAATAACCATGGGAATATTAAAGAGTGTGGTACTAAAAGGGTTAAGGTGCACGCAGGTAAATAGCCATCCATCATGAAAGCATAACAACCACTTGGGCGTAGGCTTGAAAGTTCAATGGTGCACATGTTGAATTGTACTGGATGGATCTTGCCTATTGCTCATTAGCTTGTGACCATTGATCAACATCTTGCAGATCTTAGTGGGGTAGCCAGTGAGTGACACATGGACTTTCTCACAACTTGTAAAGTGTTGTTGGGTTGTTGAGCTAGCAAGGAAAGTGTGAACTTGGAAAAAATGTGATCGGTTGGATTTTGAGTTAGTGTAGGTCAAAATTTTTCAAACTTCTTTGGCTCCATTTGAGCCAAACATCATTCCATGTCACAAGGAGATCAATGGGTAAGATATAAAATTGAAAAGGATGTTATTGAGTCCTTTTGTCTTGCGCAAGTGAGTAGTAATGGAAGACTTTTTTTTTTTCTGAATTGAAGGCTTTCTTCACCATAAAAGAAAATTTTAAATCATAATATCAATCACGAAAGCATTTTAAAGCATACATAAGATGTTTTAGTGTATTTTGAGCTCTTGGCATCTATAAACTAGGGTTTTCTTTGTGTCGAGAAACAAGTAAGTTCCACTAACACCTTTTGAGCTCAAATTCCTTGTGAATTTCATACAATTTCTATTGCTTTCATTAGAATTAAAATTAGGGTTTCTTTTTAAGGTTTGACGTTCATTTAAACTACTATAAATTAGTGAATTTAGTTACTCTTTTGAGTCAAGCTTTTTCCCTAAACCTAAAGCCCTAGTCTCAGTTGGTGATACCCTAGGTCAAGTCATTTGTTAGTAAGATGGCAGCAAGAGTCCAACCCCCTGGTTCTAAGCCTAAGAAGAGACCTCTAGTCTAAGACCTATTAGGCCAATTAAAACCCTCAACAAATTACAAATGCATAGGGTAGCATATGTTTCAAGGACCTGGAATGAAAGAGGGCATTATTGACAAACAATATGCCATCAAAGATGCCACATTTCCATACATTGGATGGCCACTATTTACATATTCTTTTGGTAACAAAAATGATAAAATCCCTATCTACAATCCATGGAGGCTGGATATGGGTAAACTAATTGTCCCAAATATATATCTTAATATAGACCTCCTGAAAGCTATTACAACTAACTATGACCCTACTATTAGGGTGGTTACAACACATTCTAGTAAGAGCATGGTTGAGGTTACCAAGGATGAACTCACTGAGGTCTTTCGATTAAACCAATGGAGTGATGAAATGGTGGAAACTTATGAGAATAAATTGAGAGATGAGTATGAAAAGGTTAGACCAAATTTCAAGGTATTAGTGGTGTCACAGTTCTTGGTAGTAGGAAAGGGAGGGAGAAAAATTGTACTAGGTCAATCTGACAGAGAACCATTCCCAATCAATTAATTTGAAGTCTACTTCCAAAAGGTTTTCTACTCCATTTTTCAAATTCTCGGATATGATCTAGTTTTAGGCATGTCGATTGCACCTATGTACATGGATGCAAATAGGAAACATCCCACTTTCAACACCTCTTATGATTTTTCTACTTATTTTCTAGAGAAGATACATAAGGGTCTAGTAGCTTTGAAGAATGGCGAAACATGAGTGAGGTATTAGTGGTATTCTTTATTCATGCACATGTTCCTGTACAAGGGAGTTGATTTGTTTGGAAATTATATGGAGTTGAAGAGAAAGGTGAATGCTGAAGATATGCCTGTACAAACATGGACTCCTCTTTTCGACAAACATGAGTAGAAGTCTAGTTTTGTGGTCTTTTCCAATAATTTTTCCTCCAAATTGATGAGAGTTTTGGTATTGAATATGCCAAGAATTTCAACTAAGTTACATGATTTCCTTAGACCTAAGGAGAGGAAGTCAGATCTAGGGATTGATCACAATTTGGGGGATGTAATTCCCTATCAATATTTAACAATACTCCATGTATCTAGAATAGAGAAAACATCTCTATATATGTATCATTGAGGGTTGGCTTCTTAGAGGTCATGTGGAAATTGGGAGATGTTGAGGATAAAAATTTGGTCAACATAAGGAAAGGAACTTTCTTTCCTACTTATATTATGTTTTTATATTTTGTCATGATAACTAGAGGATGGGAGAATATCATTGACAAACTTAAGCATTTTGTAATGAAGAGGCAAGCACACAAAAATCATGACCTAGAAGGCTTCATGGTCTAGTTGAACAACAAAGTAAAAGATGGGATGTTTAATCATAATTTTTCTTTCCCTGAGGATGTTATCAGAAACATTTTTCATTTTCAAATACAAGAAGATAGCAAGATGAAGTGGATTTCTTTCAATAAATTGGATAGACCAAAGCAAGTAAAATATTCTCAATTCAAATCTCTCCTTAATATAAAAGATGAAATAATAAGGGTGGAAGCCATGTTTCAAAATTTTGATAGGTTTGTTGGAAAATTGAAGGAGGAAAGAGTGATACAAGAAAAATGAAAGACTATGGTTTCTAAGGAGAAGGATAAAGGGAAGGCCCCTACATTGGAAGATAGGCCAACATACCAACCACCAAAGAAAGTGCATGTGTTTTCACATAGGAAGAACACTATGAAGAAGCAGCTAATAATTGCCACCACTACCTAGTCAGACGGGTCAAGGGCATCTTCTCCTCAACCACAACTGCCACCACCTTCACCCCCAAATTCATCTATTCCTCAAATTATTGAAATTTATTCACCACCTAGGGGACCATCACCACCAAGAGAACCACTAGGAAAGAAGAAGGTTGGACTAAGTGGCCTTGTGGATTACCCCACACATGATTCTGATGAAGATATCATTGTCACTAAAGATGAGATGAGGAAAGGTATGCATTCTCCCACAAGGGAAATAGTGCCACAAATCTTGGGCCTCATATTAAGTAAAGCTAACCTAAGTGGAATAAATAATATTGATGACATTAGAGCAAAGGCTTGTGAGAAGTTTATGAATGATGATGCTTTTGTAAAGACACAAGCTTTTCAAGAATATGTCTAGAGAGCCCAAAAAGATGAAAATGTTGAGATATTGATATGAAATGGATTACTAATCTCGCATTTCCAAGAGAGGCCATAGAGGCTAAAGTTCATGAGGAGATGAGGTTCAAGTACTTGAATATAACAACAATCGAAGGAAGAGAACTGGTTGGAAAAAGTGGTGTCCTCTTATTACCAAAATGGGATCTTGCCTCAAAAATTTATTTTGACACAGTGAGAAGGCATGATTCTCCTATCTTTGCCACATTGGAGGAAGTGACATTGGCTTTACATAGATCAACATTTAGTGCGTAATGGGATACATTGGATATTTGGGCTTTAGCCTCAAACAATAAGAAGCCAAAATTTGTAGAGCTAGCTGTAGGTTTGAAATGAGGATTGGTCATCAAGAGAGTATTTGATACATCTGCAGTAGACGCTGCTACATTGTTTGTGAATGTGGCTCAATTCACAAAGGCTACAATGGAATCCCTAACAAAGGAGAGAGATAAATTTAGAAAAAAAGTGTAATGAAATGGTGGTGGAATACAGTAAGGGGTAGAAAAAGATTGTAGAATTATAGTTTAAAGTTCCATTGGGGAGATCCCACAATACTGGTTTACAATTTTTAGCCAAACTCGACATTGAAATAATTTTTTCTAACTAAATATTCACTTTCAGGCACCTATAGCAACTAAACCGTGAGGAAATTGAACATGATGCAAAATAGTCATTTGTGAAATTTTGTCTATAGATTCTAAATATTTTTTTTCAATTTTTGGAATTAGATTGCACTTTTTTCCATCTCTTTGAAAACTAGTTTTTTCAAAGTAAACAACATTTTTAAGGAGTGACACTCACCGTATAATGCATAACTTTTTTTCCATGAAAGATAAAATTCTAATTCTTTCAATTTAGATTTGTAACTTTGATATCTAGTGCTTCCAATTGTTTTGATAGTTTTTATATAATATGTTTTCCTTAATCAAGTTTTGAAGTCAAACCACTACAATTCACACATAGGCAAACCATAGAATGTAACTCTTTGTATGTATCGAAATTCATTTTTTGTTGATCAAGGACTTCAATATTTGGTGCACTCATATTTTTCAATTTTTTGATAATCTACTATTTTTCCACATGTGTAGATCATAGAGCTTGATTTTCGTGAAAACCTATGTTTAATAAAACTAAAAAAACAAACATAATAAAACTAAAACATATTAAAATTATATTCGTTGGATAGCTTGTTCCGAGGACTACCATCATCCAGTTGGGTCTATGAAGTCTTCCATTTTCATCCTCAATCCGAGCTTTGAAGGGAAAAATTATGAACTTTTTGTGCTAGAGAGTGAGAAGGTGGGAAAAGGGGGGTTTGGGTGAACTAGGGTTTGCTCAAACCCTAGTTCAAGCGAACCCCCTTTCAAAAAGGGTTTTTCTTTGTGTTTTTTGCAAGAACAGTGGGCCCTTGCATTTAATGGGTTCTCTTGAACCAGGGTTCTAGCAAACCATTTTTTGGTTTGCTCAAACCAATAAGTTTGTTCGAACCCCAAAAACCAAATTTTTGGCATGGGGTACTTTTTTTCAACTTTTCCTTCCTCACTCAAATTGTAAACCACTTTTGTGGGTTTACCCATTGCTCAAAGAAAAGTTTCAATCAATGCACCCACAAGGAACCCCACAAGGAATGATTGCTCCACCATTATCTCCACCAAAGCAAGCACCATCTTCTCTTTCCTATTCACCTCTTCCCACTTCAATGGAGGTTGTACCTCCTAATCCTAACGATGTGCCCATTGCACAACTACCTCCAAGTACATTAGTTGGACCTCCACAAAATAAGTTACTAAGGAAGAATTAATGGAGCAACTCAAAACTTATGAGGAGAAATACCAACATTTTGACAAATCAATTTATCTGAGTAATATGAATATTGTGATAGTAGTGTTGGAACATTTAAATAAAAATAATGAGAGAAAGTTAAACAATATTCATTCAAACTATTCTTCCATGTTTGATGCAATAAGGAATTTATATAGGGATAAGGAAGTTTCCATCCCATTGATGGAAAAATGGATCCCCAAATTCTAGGATTTGAGATGGAAATTGGATCAAAGAATGATGCCAATAAGCCACCCAACATTGTCCCAACCCTCAAAGCTATAAATGGGATTAAGGAATATCAAGGGTTGATTGAGCCATTGGATAAGAAAATCAAGGAGATGGTACACAAGTTTGATGAGTGGAGTTTTAGTTTACTCCTAACATTTCAAATGAATGATTCTAGTGAAGTCAAGCCTCTCAAACAATGGAAGGATGAAGCAAGTAGTGTGATAACAACTCAAGCAACATTGATTTGTGATGAAGTTGACATAGAAATGTTGAAGAATAGTATGGACAAGCTTTCTCTCACAGGTATTTTACTTGAGGAATTTGATAAAGAATCCAATTGAAAGAATTCATAAATTATAGCCCATATAGGGTCAAAGAAAATAAGGTCATGACATTTGATTAGCCTTTTGATGAGGATTTTGAGCTCTAGAAGCAAAATATGTTGATATCCTACACTTGTAGGTTGTTGCAATGGCAAGATGGTGATGAATGTTCAAAAAGCAATGGTTGTTAGTAAGGATGGTTGCTATATGAGGAATACAATACATGGCTGGAAATGGTACAAATTAGGCCTTTGATATATCAACATTCAAATATTGTGTCCGGTATGTGCAGGATCATGATGGGCCAAAAAGTGGTGATATGATGGGTATGTGTAGGGTATGTGGCTGACAAATTTTTTTATACCCAAAATTGATGAAGCGAAAAGGGTTTTTAAAGGAGATTCTCAACTTTCCACCAATATAAATTATGCTTTACTTTGAATTTAATAAATAATTATTGTTCATTTTCTATTTGAATTATGACTAAATTCTCATTGATAGGCTGATTGAAAAACATCTATAGCTTTCAAATGGTATCACATTTTTTGAATCCAAAACATGTGTCACATTTTATGCTTCACATACTATAGGATTAAAAAAAGAAGAATTTCATGAAGTTTTGACTAAGTTAAGGTGGTCAGACATACAAGCTTTTATATTTTTTAAAAGTTGTAATAAAAAAATCATAATTAATTATTTACATGGAAAAAAAATTACAAAAAAATATGCAGCACATCAGGGCATGAGTCCTCTACT
This sequence comes from Sequoia sempervirens, assembly GCA_007258455.2. Lineage (NCBI taxonomy): Eukaryota > Viridiplantae > Streptophyta > Pinopsida > Cupressales > Cupressaceae > Sequoia > Sequoia sempervirens. The sequence continues at coordinate 167,500,646 of VDFB02105785.1, read as the reverse complement.
TGTATCTAAAATATTATATAATTTTTTTTTTATCATTTTAAGTGCTGCTGCATTGAAATTTCAAATTTTCACGAAATAGATTATTTTTTTTATTAAATAAACCTAGTAGTTTAGAAACTACATTAAATTTGCTACAGATTCTATTCTTACATATTTTTAAAATAATATAGATAACTTATTCAAATTTTTACGTCAAGTTGTCTAACTCTAATTTTTTTGAATTTTCATTGCCACTTAAGGGCCTTTTTTTTTCCATGATGATCCTACACATACTCATGCACCTCATTACAATGTTGATGACAACATGGTGCTAATGTGGATATGCTTTAATCTTTTCTTTTCTCCTTGTTTTCATGCTTTTGGTAATACAATTTTGGAAGCACGTGGAAAAGGTATTGTCGCTCATGGAAGGAACATATATTCACTGACTAAGGAGCCTTTTGGAAGGTAGGAAATACCTTCATCAATGAATGTGAAATAACTTTTGTCTCATATGGATATCTCCCTCAGGTTTTGGTAAATATAACAATCTTTTAAATGTAATTGTAAATGTCAAATGAAAATGTGACATGTGTACATTGGCATGATGCTTGCTTTGTTGCTTTGTTTTTATAAAAGGGAATTCAGGTCCAATTGTATGGGTTGTTGATTGATCTTGGAGAAAAATTGTGTGAAAGACAATACAGAGAATAGAATTGAGTCTGCATCTAGGTTATGAGTCTTTTGTTTCTATAAACAATTTTGGTAATAGTAGTAGCATTTGAATATAAAGAATGACATACCTTTAAAGCCAATTCTCTCTTATTGTATTCTTCATTTGAATTATCAATGAAATAATCAAGGGTTATTTTAATGGTCTTTGTTATTTCCAATGAATGTAAGGTTTTTTCTTTGTCCCAATTTAAAGAATTGGTTAAATTGATTGGATGAAATCACAGGTTTAAGTGGTTTGAGTATCAAGATATGATAATGAGTTCTAGTTTTGAGTAATTGAGTATAACATTATAGTTCAACATTATAGAAGCTTTGTGATGCTAAGTATGAACCTTTTGTCAAATTTTATTTGCATTTGATTAGACTCCATACCCTCAATTAAGGTATTGTTTTATTATTATTGTTTATGTTGCAATATTCTTGATCATTCATAAACAATACATTCAAATCATTTAACTCTTTAAATTCTTGTTGAAATGTATGTCAAGTTAAGGTTTACCATGCTATATTGCTTTTCAAATAGTTAATATGTAAAGGATGCATTTATATAATTTTCAAGCAATTATAAGTAGAGCTTATTTTTTATTTACAATGTGTAAGGTTAATTGGAATAGAGAATCATAAATAAATTGTGTGGGATCACCCTCCTAAATTTTGCAGAGCCCAAAGTGCAGGAGGGAAGCCTTTGCAAGATTTCACTTGTTCATTGGCTAACCCCTCCAATTAGCTAACCATTGGAAGATGGCAATTCCATAGGCTATTTTGTGAGATCAGCTTGGTTCATTAAAAATAACCAACACTAGGCACAAAACCCTACATGCACACTCCATGAACATCGTAGTCAAGATCCTTATTATAATATATTATATTAAATATTATATCTTATGATTATTATATTGTATATTATATTATAATATGTTATTATATTATTTATATTATAATATTATGATACAATATATAAATATAATATATAATATTATATAACATATTGTCTATTTATGTTTTTGATGAGGCAAAACAAGTTTTGATGGGACCCAAAACCCATTACAAGAAGGTTTTGAAGGGACCGAAAACCCTTTACAAGGAAAAGATGCTACGAGAAAAATAATCAGCTAACCAATCCACAACCCTGCAAGACCCCCGCTTTGCATATATATGTTAAAATTAACTTGTTATATGTTTTCATAAATAGATGGAAAGTTGTACTACGAGAAATAAATAATGTGGTTATGTGACCATATTCTTGTATTTCACTTTGATATTTGTTTCAAACATCACTATCATAAAGGTGTCATGGAATATGAATTGAAATTGTAAATAGAATTATTGATCAATTAAATCTTAGTTTGAATATTGAATTAATGTGATATAAGATTGTTATTACAATTTTATTTGTGGTGTATAGGAAAGTAGAGTGTGAGTATGAGAACATAAAACCATTGAGTAGATCAAATGACATATTCTTGTGATTATGAATTGACCCCTTCGGGGCCTAGAAATATATAAAGTTAATATGTTGGTAGAGTAAGGTGGTGAGGGTTGATGTAAAAGAGATAATTTATATTTTGGGTTGAGAGGGTCTTTATTTGTGTCATGTGAGATAAAAGTTGAGGTTAAGGCTATAAACCATTATCCAAGCTTGAAATTCGGATTGGTTCTAAAGAGGGTCTTTAAAGAAGGTTGTTGGCCAATTTCTTTGGTTGGGATGCAAAAATAAACCCCCTAGGGTCTATACCATAATTGTAGGAGTCAAGTGGACATGCAATAGGACCCCAAGGACATGATTTCACTCTTGAAAAGTCCACATATTAAGGAGTGGCGAATTTTGAGGAGAGGATGGTGGGGGGATTGTTCAAAGTCCATGTTTCTCTCTTTAATGAGGAAAAGACCCTCATTAATGGAGGGAAGTACATTCCACACCTCCCCATCTAAGTGTTACAAGTTGAAACACCTATTTATTCTTGAGAGGAAGGAGGGGTTTGTTGGGACTTAAAATTTCATGTAAATTTTAGGTCCCCATATTGAAAAAGAGGATTTTAACACTGAGAAAGTCAAGTGTAAAAGTAATCTCAGGAGCACATTTTGAAAAATTATAATTTTGGATCTGTTCAATTTCAAGAGAAATCACTTTGCGGACATGTTCATTTATCACATGGGAGTATGCACACCAATTTTTAGCCTCATACGATTTGATTCGACAAAGTTTCGAAGCAACAAGTTGATGGGTTTTCTAGAAAATCTGTTGTCAGCATAGTGGAATCTTTTAAAATGGTCAACTTTGAGGGTGAATATTAAGAGAATGGATGATGATAATCACAAAAAAATTGGTTCCTTCAATTCTCTACACCAAAGTCTACCTCCATGCCAATTTTTAGGGTGTTTGGATGTCATTTGGTATTTTTTCAAAATCAAAATCAAATAAGTTTTACACAGTTTGATAGGTGCAATTTTTCAAAAAATGCTGAATGGGAAACTTTGAGCGTTAAGAGTTTCTAGTCTGGATCATTTTGTTGCAAATAATTTGGTAAACATGTTCCCCTATCATGGCTCAACAAATTGGTGCATTTTCATGGCTTTTTGACATCATTTGATCGGTTTTCAAAAGCCATTTTGGAGGCTACCTGGCTCATTTTCGTCACTGTGCAGTAAAGAAAAAGTGCATCGGCAAGATAGGTTTGAGGTCTTGCTGAATCTGCAAGACATATTTGAGGTCTTGCCGAATCAGAAAGACATGCAAGAGTTTTCAAATGTCTTGGCGACTTCATATGTCTTGGCGACATCTACAAGAGTTTTCAAATGTCTTGGCGACTTCATATGTCTCGGCAACATCTGCAAGAGTTTTCAAATGTCTTGGAAACTTCATATGTCTCATAAACATCTACAAGAGTTTTCAAATGTCTTGGTGACTTCATATGTCTTGGCGATATCTGCAAGAGTTTTCAAATGTCATGGTGACTTCATGTGTCTCAAAAATATCTGCAAGAGTGGTTTGATGTCTTGGTGATATCTGCAAGACATGAATGATGTCTTGGCGATATCTACAAGACATGAATGATGTCTTGGCGATATCTGCAAGACATGAATGATGTCTTGGCGATACAATCTTCCTACAACAATTTGAATCAGCAAGACTTTTTGATATTGATGTAAGATAAAATAATGCTTCTCGATGCTTTATGTTACCCAGATGTGAGTGTGTATGATGCAAACAAAAAATTGAATGAAATATGCCTATGGTGGAAATCGATAATACTTTGAGGAAAAATAAATTTTATTCATTTTATCAAGGGGATTTAAAAGTGGAGAATTATTTTATTCACGAGAAGCATAAAGGGTAAAAGATTATGAAATATTTGCACTAGAAGGAAAGATATTTTTTACCAAAGGTGTAAGAGTGCTTTGGGAGGTAAAATATTTTTATGGAAGAATTAACCAATTAGGTAACTATTTTACCTAAAAAATATTTTCATGTGAAAGCGTAAATAAATCAATTTGCATCAAGAGGGAAAAATGGGATAATTATTTTTACCCGAAGGACATATTGGAGATACATACCAGTAAAAGAGTAAAGTGAAGATTTCCAACAAAGGAAGATTATTGAATTAATTTTCACAGGGGACAAAGATAATGAAGATTAAAATATTTTAATTTGTCAAAAGGGGCAATTAATTAAATATTTTATTTGCTGATGAGAACTGAAGAGTTGCACCAGACGGATGTTGTGAAGAGTCACAACCCTAAAGAAACAATGTATATAAGATTATTGAATTAATTTTCACAGGGGACAAAGGTAACAAAGATTAAAATATTTTAATTTGTCAAAAGGGGAAATTAATTAAATATTTTATTTGCCAATGATAACTAAAGAGTTGCACTAGGCGGATGCTGTGAAGAGTCACAACCCTAAAGAAACAATGTATATATGTACAATAAAATTGTATCAATAGAGAGGAAGGAGATTTAGGAGAAATAAGTAGGGTAGGTAGTTGGATAGGGTGAATTGTTGCCGAAATAAATATCATGTTGTACATTGTAAAATATTTTAAAGTTATATAATGGAGAACATATTTATCTGGTGATTCAATTATGGTGTTAATTATTTGTCGAATTTATTGAAAACATTATCTGGTTGTCTCCAAGGTTGTCATTTCTGGATTATTTAAATTGAAATATTAAGGATATTTATCAATTTATCAAAGCACACTTGTTGCTCTTGTGTGGTTCAATTAACTGGATCCTGCAAGACAGGATTAAATCCTTTTGATTAATCATAGTAATTTGCAAAAGGACATTTGGATCATTAAGAAGAATTTGATAATTATACTGTTGCACATTTACACAAGCTGTAAATAATCACAAGTTCCAAGCAATTTGAATTTTAGCCATTAAGCAAGTCACCCATTATACAGATCTTGACTCCATTAGCGCAATAGAAGTAAGCACTGGTCACACCATTCACACCTTAGAATTTTATAAAGTCTTATTAAAACATTCACATCTCAAGTTTAATATTAGGAGTAGTAGTCTATAAGCTTTCATCTATTACTCTCTATGCCATTGTAATTGATCCATCAAATCAATCAATTCATACAATTTTAAGTCTGCTTAATCCATTTAGGTACACCCGCCTAGGTCCAACAGCTCACCTGAAGAGTAGAAGGTCTAAACCATTTGGCCTTGTCTGTTACCCTGAAACGTATCAAGAGATTGGCAACCTCTTGAGGCATTTCGCTTGCATTTTTGGGAGCTAACAAATTGGCGACTCTACTAGGGAATAACTTTAAAAAATTTGATTCCAGCCTTTCCAATTAAAAGAGTCAATATAAATTTCACATTTGGAGTGAGGCGATTCCGCTAGGGAAAATCAAAAATAATTTCAAAAAAATCATTTTCCTACTTTTGGAAAAGTAGGTGGCGACTCTGGAAAAAAATTGATGAATAATATAGAAGACAGTTTGAAACTACAACATTATCATTCAGAAATAAAGATCACAAGTGAAATATGTATAGCAATTATTCTTTGCCCCATACACATAATGGTGCAGTTGAGAGTTGTGGCAATGAAGGTGATGGACACCATTCACAACAAGACATTTTTACACCACAAGACCATATCAAATAAATGCTTATCCTCCATCTCTTAGACAAAGGTTAATAATCTACCAAAACCCATATGGCCCTCCAAATTCTATTCTAGCCATTGATAAACCATTTAACTATAGTAATATCCAAGGATACCCAAATCCTTATCCTTGCAAACTGATATAATTGTTGAAGCATATCCCTAAATTTCATGGAGAATGGGGTGATTCAACTTGTGAGCATATAGAGCGATTCAGGGATTTCATTTTGGATTTTCAAATTTATCCATAGGATGTCATTATGGTATGTTTTTGAAGATCATTGAGGGATAATGCAAGAGAATGGTTTTTAAGCTTTCCCATGCAAAGTATATATTCATGGGAGGATCTCAAAGGAGTATTCCTGAGCCAGTATGAGGACAAAGATGATGAGTATTTGCATATTCAAGAAGGAAGTCAAGATCATTTAGAGACATTTTTTGGTATAAGGAGAAATAAAGGAGAATCTGCACGTTCCCTATTCGACAGATTATTTATTGTCTATTGGAAGATACATGTTGATCTACAACCTGACGAATCCATGTCTGTTGAACAATTCATGAGAATATATGACCCTAGTTTAGTTAATTGGCATGAGTCATCAAGGCCAACTACTATTGCAGAGATGTGGTTATGGATACTCAGGCATGAGTGTGCTAGCAATGCTAAATCTGATAACACAGAGAATGGTATGGATAAATATGGAGAAAAGGATCAAATAATGCAGCCAATAGAAGAACTAGGTGCAAGTGAAAATAATTCCTATGACAGCCTACATGATGAAGATGAAGATACATAAGGTCTTTCTTGCATAACAAATTGTGACAGTGTATGTTATGAGGGATCTATTGAGTATTCAGATTTTGATTTACAGCAAGGTGATTCTTGCAGTTCTTGTGATGATCAAGAGGGAGAAACAATGGAAAATGCAAATTCATTTGATAGTGAACAAATAATACTTCCAGTTGCAATTGAATGCCATGAAGACACATTTGATGAAGAAGAGAATGATTTATGGGTATGTGCAGGATCATGGTATGCCAAACAGCCCCCTTAAGTGGCAATGAAAATTCAGAAAAATCAGAGTTAGGCAACTTGACGTAAAAATTTGAATAAGTTATCTATATTATTTCAAAAATATGTAAGAATAGAATCTGTGGGAAATTGAATGTAGTCTCTAAACTACTAGGTTTAACTTTTTAGAAACAAAATCCCTATTTGGTGAAAATTTGAAATTTCATGTCTTTTGATGTGCTTAAATTTCAGGAAAAAATAAGAAGTAAGGTGTCTGTCGACCACCTAACCATAATAAAATGATAATATTTTTTTATGAGATTTTAGATATAAGTAAGAGGGACTCATGTCAGGATGTGGCCCTTATATTTTGTAATTTTTTCAAATCGGCGTAATTATGAATTTTTATTACACAACTTTTAAAATATAGCTTCATTATGTCGACCACCTTAACGAGTCAAAATTTCATGAAGTCCAATTTTTTTTAATCCTATAGTATGCAAAGCATAGAATGTGACGCATGTTTTGGATTCAAAAAATATGATACCGTTTGAAAGTTATCAATGTTTTGCAATCAGCCTATCAATCAGGACTTTTGTCATAATTCTAGTAGAAAATAAATAATAATAATCTACTAAATTCAAAATAAAACATAATTTATATTGGAAAAAATTTGAGAATCTCCTCTACAAACCCTTTTCATTTTATCAATTTTGGCTAAAAATAAAGTTGTCAGCCACATGGTAGTCAGGAATAAAGTAAGGTATTAAACACATTTTTTTGTGTTGACTTTTTTAAGATGGTATCTCTAACCCCAAAACCGGCAGAGCAGGAGCCTATTCCTAGGCAATGAATTTTTGTGTCGGACATATGGATATCCGATTTGAATGGGATATCGATTTGATGCTATAACATTTAAAAAATTTCAAGACTTTATAACATATTCAATATATCTCATTTGTAGTTTATAGTTTATTTTAATATATTTAGTTTATAATATATGATTTTGTTTATATATGATTTTTAAATAGTGTATAGTTTATAGTTTATGTTAATATATCTAGTTTAGAATATACAATATTATTTATAATTTAATATATATAATCTCTTACAAGACTATATAATATATAATATATTATATTATTTGGTATAATATGTTTAAATATTAAATTTCTATATTTTAGTTAATATATATTACTAATATATAAGATATTTAAATATTATCTCTCTCCCCCTCTCCCCCTCCCTCTCTCTCACCCTCTCCCTTTGCCTCTCTCTCTCTCCACTTCTTCCCTTCTCCCTCCCCCCTCCTAATGAATTCTCTCTCTATCTCCCCCCACTTCTTCCTCTCTTTCCCTCTTCCTTCCCCCTCCTAATGAACTCTCTCTCATTCTTCCCCTCTCCCTTC